>PVJS01012990.1:0-42830 GCA_004027185.1 Glis glis
GGCCGAGAAGATCAAGAAGCTCTTCAGAGAAAGGCGAAGCCGGCGGCCAACGATCTCAGATGTGTTTTCCTCGGAAAGAGTCGCAAGCACCCTACGCGGCTTCTCCCTCTTTTATCTAAGTCCTGCACCTATCAGAATCCTGCTGCCTACATTCAGGGCAGGGCTTTCTCTTTAATCTGCTGTTACACACCCAAAATCACATAATCTTGGGTGTGTCATGATCAGGTCAAGTTGACAACCTAGATTGACTATCACACTCTCATTCCTAATGAATTCTCCCTGTTCTGTTCTGACTTGCTCTTTATAAAGAGTTTTGGCATTTCCTTGGCCACAATTCTTATTCAACGGGAAAAGCATTACTCAATACTGTGTTCTCTTAGAGATAAAAATTCAGTCTGGCTTTTGCTTTAGACTATTTTTATTTGAATTTATATTATAACTTTCAAAGTTTTCTATATCCCAATTAATTGTAATATATGGAACATTTTTTCTGCAAGTTTGTATTTCATGTAACCATAAATAAATAATGTATAAACTATGAATGTGTTATTATCATTAGCACTTAATTCTAGATGATGAAGCTGAATTTATAATGCATAATTAAACATGCTTGTGTTTTTCCTTCCTCCTAGTTAGAATTATTATAGTAGATAAATTGTTTAGTCTTCTTCTCTATTAAACTATATTTTGCATCCATGTAGAGACTGATATAATTCCTTTGGGTAACAACATAAAAATCATATTTTTAGTTTATCATAGTTATTGATTCTTACTTGGATAATTGTATTAATTGAAAATAAAATTTTTAATAATATGGGAGAAAAAATTAAATTTGAATAACATTTATTTTTGATAAGTAAATAACAAAATTTTAAGACCTTAATATTTTTGAAAATGGGTACAGAATTGATAGAATATGAATATAGCCTAGTCACACATATTTCTGCTTGGTTGATAATTTAGAATTATTATTACTTTCATCTTATCGCCTCAAATTAACAAATTTTTGCCTAGATCAAATATTATTTGAAATTTCCTTATGTGGATATATGAATTGATACCATTGCTCTGTAATACTTGAACCAATAATCTTGTGACTTCTGCACATGTAATTATCTCTGTGTATGAAAAGGCTGGTGGAGCCGGGCATGGTGGTGCATGCTTGTAATCCCGGTACTTGGGAGGCGGAGACCGGAGGATCCGGGTTCGCGGCCAGCCTCAGCTACTTAGTGAGGCTCTCCACAACTTCGTGAGACCTGGTTTCAAAATAAAGTATAAAAAAATAGGGCCGGGGGTGTAGCTCAGAGGTAAAACGCCCCTGGGTTCAATCCCCGGTACCGCAAAAAAAAAAAAAAGAAAAGGCTGGTGACATTTCAAATTCTCTTTTGTTGTTTTGAAATTAAAAATGTACCATAAAATAGAACATTTCAATGAGATTATATTAATGAATGATCCCACATTACTCGTGACACAGTGTAATAGTTTCCTAGGGTCAAAGCCTAATTCAGGAAGGATGTCTTTATATTTTAGTGAACTATATTCACTGTAGAAAAAAATGTCTGAGTTGATTACTTCTGTGGTGAGGTAGCATAATTGTACGTTCTCATATTTTGTGTTTTTAGGATATAGTTCCTAATTTTCATTCTATTTATTTTTACTATTTCAGATGTCTTCAAAAGCAGTCATCTATCTATTTATAAGCTCTTTTCCTTTGTAATTACAAATACTGGTTTCAAAATTCAGTATACTAATGTATAGCATTTTTGGTGTTATTACTTTCTTAATCTTGAAAATATAGCAATATTTATTGTATTATTTTATTATTAAGTCCATAATAATAGATTTAGAAATATAATACATTATTTTTCTTTTGAAACAATATTTTAATGCATTATCTAGTTAGTAATTAGGCATTGTAAAACAACAAAATTTTCCAAAAGAAGTTCTTTACTTGTATTTTAAATCACTTTGAAATAAGAATTTAATTATCATATTGTGTGGTATAATTTTCTATATATGATATTCTTAAATAATGCCATGTCAATTTTTTTAAAAATTATTTACTATAGAAAAGGAAGCAAACTAAAATTATAGATAAATAAGAAAAGAACTAAAACAAGTAACTTAGAAAGGGATAATTATTTAGTATCCACTATGTAGGAAATTTTATATTTGCTGCAATAAGTGAAATGTGCAATATCCTAACACCAAACATCTATAATATAACTAGCTCTGTTCCCAATTCTTGACATACATTAATTCATAATATTTACAATAACTTGTGAATCATTCTACCATTCTCTCTCTTTTACAAATGGGAAAACTAAGAGGAAGGAATGTTAAATACCTCGTCCAAGTTTATATAGGAAGAAAAAGAGCTAAGATTCACACCTAGATGGTGGGTATCATTAACCATTGCTCTGCATAGTCCCTTTACAAGGTTCCTAAATACATTTTAATCTTTGTGAACTTCTATTAATTTCTAAACCATTTCTTGGTAAGTGAAAAAAAAGTATTTTCAAGCCTGAAGCTATAAAATTAACTTAACCACCATTCTTCAAGTAAAGTCAATTGATTTTTCCAAAAGACAGAACTTATCAACTTTTAACAGGATCTATAGATATAGATACAACTTGGAAGAATCGCTTAAAATCTATTACTGTTTTTGTCCATACCAAACATTCTGTTGTAATCATTAGGAAAATATTATATCCCAATTAAATGTGAAAATGTTTATCAAATGGATGCCAAACGTCAGGAACCTTTTATTGTTTGTAATTCAATCTGTGGTTTCTTTGGGCAATCAGTGCAATCCTGCATCTTATATTTTTATATTCTTATATTTTTATATTTTATTTTTAAATTTGTTTTTGTACTGTAGTAACAATGGAAGATCACACAACAAAAATTATCTCACGTGTAATTCATAACCTTTATTTCTTTATTTTATTAGAAAAAGAGTGCCATCCTTACCGAAATGTTTGTAACTCGCAATGATCTGGGCCATTTTAGCTTGACTGGTGCTGAATGCCAATGCTGGAAGGCCTTATGCGCTCACGTGCACTGCAGTGACACGCTAGGCCCTTCAGCAACACTTTTAACACTTTTTTGTATTCAAATTAAGTCAAGGCACTATAGACACATTTTCCATGATAAGTAAAAAAGGTAATAGACATTAAAAATAGTTTTCAATTTTAGACTTCCCAATCTCCAATGTGAATTTTAGCAGAAACTATGGATTTTTTCTTCTAGATATAAACAAAGAAAAAGACCATCTACAGCAGGAGAATAACATGATATATATCTCAGACATGCTTAACAATAAATACAAGTAAATTCTGAGCAAAAAAATTACATTTTTAATCTCATTCATGATACAGAAGCAAGATAAGCTACAGAAGCATACTGATCACTGTGCAGGGCCTGATTTTCTTTCTCTTCCTTTCTTTAAATTTTGGCTTTGTGGGGTGTTTTCTTAAATACTTAAAAAGGAAACCAGAGCTGACATTATTTTTGAAGTGTGAATTAAGAAAGGATTTTTGGAACATTAATAGCTGTAAAAGTGGTTAACAGGGTGTATGTGACCAGAATAAGCAGGCACTGGTGAACTTTTAGAGCATGATTAAGAGATTTTAACTTCTGTCCTTGAATCTCACAATAACATCTCATCCCTTTTCATCCTCCTAGATTTTGCTCCTCGAGTTCTTTTCTGTAAACACTAATCACTTGAAATTGAATATCCAGAAGATTAGCCATCTCAAGAGTCATATGTCCTGCTTTACTAAAATATGCTAATAAAGAAAATTCTAAGGAATGTAGTTTTAAAAAATCTTTTGCTCCTTTTCATCAAAACAAATGTCACCACTAAATACTTGGGCATTATTGCAGGCATATATTATGCATATAGCAAACATTAAAAATATGATTTAGTTGAACTTTTCTTAGAGTGTAAGATTGCTTCTAAAAATCATGTAAGACTAACTCACATTGATGACAGATTTATTAAGGGCAAGTAATACATTAAATACTTGGAAGTTAAATTTTACATTAAAGACAAATTAGAACCATAAATTAAGTGTGTGCACAGATGAGCCTAGTCTTAGCAAACAGTAATCAGGTACTGTTTAATTTTCCTATACTGGATAGATTCATTAGGACCTATCAAATCTTTATAGTAATTTTCTCTATCCCCAGTATGTCTAAAATTTTCTTCATCAGATTTAGATCTTTTTATGAGCATAGGAGAAAGGATGATATTACCATCTTAATACTTTAATCTGGAAGATATATCTGCTGTTCTCTATAATAGCATATTTAGAAAGCTGAATAACCTTATGAGAGAAGTTTGCTATAGCCAATTCAAACCAGTCTCCTCCATAAATAGTGAATATTTTTATGTGTAAGCAAGTACTAAAGTTTAAAATGTGCAGATTTTTGTTTGAACAAGTGTGCTCTCTAGATATATAACAATGTTCTAATGAAATATGTTAAACAACTTGTGTTCCAAAAGTGTCTTTAGGCATTCTTACCCAGTGACTATAAGGCATGGTCAGGCATTACTTCATATAGGTGTGTTTTAATGTTTCACATATAATAAATAATTTTTTTTGCGGTACTGGGGATTGAACCCAGAGGCGTTCTACTTCCAAGCTATACACCTAGTCCTATTTTTTTATTCTTTATTTTAAAACATGGTCTCACTAAGTTGTAGAGGGCCTCACTAAGTAGCTGAGGCTGGCAGCGAATCTGTGATCCTCCTGTGTCAGCCTCCCAAGTACTGGGATTACAAGTGTGCGCCACCACGCCCAACTATAAATAAATGTTTAAGTTATTCAATTTAAAAGTTGTCCCTCATTTTATTTAATTGATAACAAATTAATTTTCTAATCACTATATAATTTCAGATTAAGCATCATGGAATATATTATAGTCAGACAGAATGAGTAAGATATTAAGTTTTGTTTTGTATTTGTTGAATTCTGAGTTACAGTACTAATTAGTGACCTACACTTTTCTCTGTGATAAAGAATTAAGTTTTAGCCCACTTGGAAAAGCACTGTGATTTCACTTAATGGTTCGAAAGTGACACAATACCAAAATGTAATGATGCAAAGCCAAAATTATAATTTTAGAAATTGCTCTGAATTCTAATTTTAATCATTAATGATGTGGCTTCCAACTCTGTGTGATCCTAGAATCAAGACTATACAGATTTTGGAATATACTATGTGAACAAACATCACATCTTGACATATTAATAATTAAATGTGGATAAATGCAATGCAAACTCTTCCCTTCCTGTTTACTGGGGATTGAACCCAAGTGCATTCTACCTCCAGCTATGGGGATTGAACCCAAGCACATTCTACCTCCAGCTACACCCCCAGTCCTTTTTATTTTTGTTTTGAAACAGAGTCTCATTAGATTGCTGAGAGTCATATTACATTGCTGAGGCTGTCCTCAAACCTGTAATCCTCCTGTCTCAGCCTCTCAAGTACTGGGATTACAGGCATGTGTCATCAAGCCTGGCCCTGTCTGCTTTTTAAAATATTGTATATAAAATTCATGTGTAAATGCTACAGGTTAATAGAGTTTCATAATCCCAATTCTATAAATAGAATTGTTCAAGTCCAAATTATAATGCAAATAACCTAAGGCCCATAAACAAAGGAAATTATTTTATTGGAGATCTTTTCTGAATAATATGCAGATGAAATACAATCAAACTTTTCTTTGTGCTTTCAGTTTTTGTTTTTGTTTTTTGCAATTAACAAAATACTTATACTTAAATATAATTTAAATATTTGGACTGACAATATTTTAGATGTCTGAAGGACCCATGAAAATATACATGCAGCTTATGATTTTTCAGATGAAAGAATGGAGTTGGAAAAGCCAACTGATTTACCTTACGTATGTCATTTGCTACCTAATAGGAGATTTGAAAGAATAATCCAAGACACCTGGTCCCAATGTCAATGTATTTCTCTCTGTAAATTACAGCCATTCCTTTTGAATAATGCCAATACACAATTAGTATTTCTGGGTAATATGTGAAAATGATTCACAGTACTTCAACCTTTAGGTTACTCTGAGGAAGGAGAAAATGAAAGTGAAGAAAAGGGAGATCAACTTTTATTTCTATATATGAAATACCTTCTTTCTTCCTTCCCTCCCTTCCTCTTTGTCTCTCTCCATTTCTTACACCCCTTCCTTTCCCTCCCTCACAATTTCTTTCTCTTTCTTCCTTTCTGTTTTTTTTTTTTTCCTTCAAAGTAATAATCTAAGCCGGGCGTGGTGGCTTGTAATCCCAGTACTTGGGAGGCTGAGACCCGAGGATCGGGGTTCGCAGCCAGCCTCAGCTACTTAGTGAGGCCCTCCGCAACTTCGTGAGACCCGGTTTCAATAAAGGATAAAAAATAGGGCCAGGGGTATAGCTTGGAGGTAGAATGCCCCTGGGTTCAATCCCCGGTACTGCAAAAAATAATAATAATAATAATCTAAAGCTAGGCATGGCAGCACACACCTGTATTCTCAGTACTTGGGAGGCTGAGCCATGAGGATTACAGATTTGAGGCCAGTTCTAGAAACATAGCAAAACTCTCATTAACTTAGCAAAACTCTGTCTCAAAAAATAATAATAATAAGGCTGGTAGTGTGGCTCATAGGTAGAATGCCCTAAGTCAATTCCGAGTATCAATCATCATCATCATCATGATCATCATCAAGCAAATATTGTTTGTATTGGTTGTAATACTACAGAACCTCTTTATTCTAAATTTATTTAAACTTCAATATAGCATGATTAAAATGAATAATTGAAATGTTAAAATAAAAAGTGTGACCTAATCAGAAACTATTGAAAAAGGAAGAGTAAACAAAGTATATTGATATAATTGTAGAATGAAACTCAGATGTTTTCAAAATGAGCTTCAGTTTAAATTTAAATATTCAATCTTCAACCTCCAACTGAAATATCCACACATTCTACCTCAGGAACATGTAAATTTTCTCCAAACTCTATAGTGTGAGATTTAATTTGTAGAGACTGGCAGTCCCTTGAACTGATGAGTTATTTCTCTAAAATGTAGAAAGATTAAAAATAGATTCCTAGAATTTTATTCTTCAAGTAACAAATATTTCCAAGACAAGCATGCCAGTTTTTAAAGAAATTTAGCAGTGTAATAAATGTTCACAATCTTTCAAAATCTTGCATTTTAAAACATTTGATGACATTGACACATGCTGAAGTTAAAATAAATAACTAGAGACCAGGTACAGAGGCATGAACCTTTAGTCCCAGCTACTGAGAAGGCAAAGGCAGGAGAATCACATATCCCAGAAGTTTGAGGCCAACCTGGGCAACATAATGAGACCTTGTCTTCAAATAAATAAATAAATAGCAATAACTAGAAGTGGCAGAGCTGAGATTTGAGCTGTGGGTATGTGGTCCAAAATCTTTGTTCTTATCCTTCATACTAAAGTGTACCCTTCCCTACCATATTGTATTAGGTCCAATGAAGTGACCAAATTCATATGCTCACCTCAAAATGGAACCATTCTTCTTGTCTCTCTACTGATATAAACTTATGTGTCTATATTAAGTAGCTATAATTCTAGGATTAAGATATGGAAAACTTATGATTAGATATTTAATAGAGATATCATTCATTTGTTGACTCAAATATTCATAAATTTACATATCATAGATACTCAAAGAACACAATTTTAAAGAGTACATATCTTTCCTCTAAAACAAGTACTAAAAATTACAGTGAGATCCTGACTATAAGATGGCCTTTGAAAATATAGCTTTGAGATTTTATTGATTTTATAATGATGCTATAAATAGTAAAAATAATAGCAATGTTAAATAACAGTAGCAGAAACAACATGTTTTATAGTGTTTTTGCAAGGAAACAGATTAATATATACTAATTCTATTGGGCATTTACTTAATTTTTTATTTAAATGCCTCCATTACAAATGTGTCATTAATATAGCATTCATTCAGATCATCAAATATTTATTGAACACCTTTTGAATATTGTCACCATGCTGAACATGAGGGATTTGAAATGAATTTCATGTTATCTTCTTTTTTATATTAGATCAATCTATTGAGGGAAACATGATCATAAAATTATCACTTAATTTCAGTGTATGAAATACACTATTATATGAATGCAGATGATCAATACCAGATAAATACATATAATATGATCAAGGTAGCATATATAGGAACAAAGACCTGGATCATGAATCAAGACAGCTAGAAACCAGTTGCTTTCCCGACATCCTACTGTGAAATCTTCAAACAGTTTCACATTTGAGCAAGAACCTTTGATCATTAAGAATGGACCCAAACTGAAAACAGCTAATATTTGGGAAGAACCTTCATGTTATATATAAAAACCTTGTTTGGCTGGTCCTGTGAATATGTAGATCTGAGTGCGTGAAAAATAAACCTTAGAGGTAGTGTATAAAGAGAGACTAGCATCACAGAATGGTATCATGGTGACGTACCCCCCGCTAATTAATGTGTTTGGCATGCAAATCACAATATAATTTTTGAAAAGCCAGAGGAAAAAAAATGTGTAATTGTCTGAAACATGACTAAAAAAATGAAAAAGATAGTGCATGCTATATGAGAAGGATAGCATTTTCTAGTTTTTTCTATTGCATGAATACTAGGGTCTATTGAGGTAGGAACTATCAATAGAAATAAAATATGAAAAACATTTCAAGGAGGGACCTTATAATATAAAATTAGACTGCCCTGGACAGTGTTGATGCTTTTGCTTTGGGACCAGGTGGTGATATAATAAAACAGGATAAGGGTCACAGAATTGGATATGTTGAAGTAGTCCCATTGAAAGAAATGAGGTTGTAAAGGGAAATTGTAAAGCTTTCCTCATCCTGAATTAATTTCCTTTCATCAAAAGAGCATAAGCCTGCATTTACTGGTAAATCTATTTAGTATATTCATCATAAAGTTTAACTCAATAATAAATTAAAATATATTTCCCCTAACCAAATACCTCTCCCTTCAGAATTAAATTTTAAAAGTCACAAATATTTTTCCTTAACATTTACTTACAAACAGTGGAAGTGGAATATATGTGTTGTGTTAGATGTGCTCATTAACATATTTGGTTCATGCGAAAGGAAATATTTTATCTTCTTTGAAGGTATTAACCAAAATCTAATACCTAAAGTAGCTAACCTTGTGACAATAAGATAAATGAACTATAGGAAACACACAGAACCTTGATTAGCTAATAAATAAATGCCATATACTCTAGAAAATCTAGCACAAGAATATTGTCCTCCTAAAGGTTATTTTTATGAGTTTTTTCCTCTTCCAATATTACTAGAATTATTAGAACATACAGTTATTAAGAGGAGACACATGAGTTCAGGAAACACTTTTATAACTTAACATTCAGTCAAAATACTGCCTGTTGTTTAAGAAGGTTGGTCCTGAAGATATTTAAACCATGAGCCCTTGAAAAAAGAAATGGTGTCTAAAGAAATGTGCTGTTACCCCCTAGGTAACTATGTGTTCCATCTGGGTGAATTGATCTGTGTAAATTAGCATTTGGTCGCTAACCAAGACCAAAATAAATCCAAGTACGAGGAAAATTATCAAACAGGGTGGATGAGAGAAAAGTAGAGAAGAACCCCTGTCTCTTTTTCCAATTGCTTTCCTACTAGTTTTCAAAGGAATGTGTGTTGGGTGAGAAAGATTTTGATTTTCAGATCGGCAGATAATATATATATATATATATATATATCCCCATATATATATGGGAAATGGTGGGGATGCAAAAAATGGACTCAAGATGGGCTGTACAAGCCAGTCACATCTGGAAAGATTTATTGAACTGGAAAAATTATCTATTCTTTCTTAAACATCTCCAAACATCATGAAATTAAATATATCTAAAGAGAAATATTGAGCTTTCCTATTTCGGAAATGTTTAGTAACATAAAAATAATGTATTTTATGTTAAGCAAAGGTAAACATTAAATTCATTATGATAACATTTTCGATTACCTGGAATGTGCCATTGTGTTATATTCTATATTTACCCTGTGGGTATAAATCACACACACACACACACACACACACACACACACACACACACACACATTTGGATATAGAGACTGATGTGAGCACATACAAATCAATAGGTATAAAATGTTTACTAGGATCACAATGCCATTTTCTAGGGAAAATAGGGCCAACTTGTAAGTAGGTCCAAAAATAGTTTTGAGAAAGTGGGAAAGGGAGGCTGGCTTGGGTTTCTACCTTGGATATGGGTTGGGGCTGGGGAGAATGTTTTTCCTGGACAAGGACTGGACTCATGCAGCCTGAACATTTCATGGGTGTCACAGGAGGGAAAGCAGGGCTTTCCTACCAGCTTTCCCCTCCCCGTGGTCCAGAATGGGAGAAGGGAGAGAAAAAGCTTACAACCAATGTTGCCCAAGAAAGAATTAGACATCAAATCCACACAGCTCTATACATAGGAAATAGTCAATTTAATCAGAATTCCTTGAGAATCATTGACCTATAGATTGTTTTTCACAGGAAAAATGCTATTCTAATTCTAGTTTAGTTTTTAATTTTTGTTGTTTTAAAATATAATATTTTACCAACAATATGGTAATAGAACATGAAAAGTTAGTTTAGGAATTTAACCACTGTAAGATTATTGATATGGGGATTAATGTGCTTCAGTTTTCTTACCGTTAATGAGTAAACAAATTTGGAATAAACTAGGCCATAAAATATCTGCCTTGGAGGAGAGATATATCTGAAAACTTTCCATATTCTAATCCTAGAATTAAAGCTTCTAACAAGATGCACTTATTTAAAATGTGTATTTATTATTTTCATGAGTAGTTATAGCTATTTGCATTTTTATCTTCATGTCACTTAATTATATAATTTTTGTATTTTCATAGAGGTTGAATGTGAAAGCATATTGTTTATGAGTTAATGTTATACTTTTCTATAACTTAGGTTACTTCAAAAGAATCAAAATATTTATTGTGGGTAAGGGGAAAATAGAAAAAGAGTACAATTATATTGTACTATATTGCTATGAATGTCTAAATATAAAGGGATAATAAATGAATACATATTCATATTCAAGAAAATGTAAAAATATGTTGTTAATAGGAACTTATTTTACTTATAGGTGAAATATTACTTCCAGAATCTATATTTGACATTAGAACAAATACCTCCTCATTCAAAATGAACATATAATGCATTATAGTAGTTAGCAATCAGTTTTATGCTGAAGAGTACTTGGAAAGAAATCCTAAAATAAAAAGAGAAGTTTTTACAAAATAATTTGCGGACATTATATATATAACAAACTGAAGATGAATTTACTATTTGATTACATAATCATCATTGCCAAATTCCATAAAATAGCATGTATGACAGGTTTGTAGCCCAAACCATCTAATTCTTTTACTTGTTTTGTTCAGGGACAGAGTTATCATTCTAGTAGTATATTCATTCTATGTTCTTCGTTATTACCTCTCTCTTCTTGCCAATTTAAATGGCACCAAAGGAAACATGCCAGTTTCCTTAGATTTTGTGGAAATTTTAGCTACCATAGAAGTTACTGTAAAGTGGATGTATTTTTTCCCAGTGACAAGACCAAAATTTCTGAAAGTATACTTCTTATACCTGAGTCATATCTCTCAAAAAGGATTGGTTCTTGAATATACACTTAAAAGAGTGACTTAGTGATCTATCCCTTGAAAAATAGAAATAGTTTATATGTCCCCATAATCTCCATAACTGTTTAACATTGATTTTCTGTAATGCTTTTATTTTTCAAACTTATTGATGTGTGATTTACATTAAAAACAATGACCTTTTTATGTTCATTTCATGAAACATGGGAGATAACAAAATATACATATACATGCATATGTAGTATTGATACAAAGTGAGATTAGTCAGTCACAAAGAGTGAAAAGTCGGATGTTCTCCCTAATATGTGGAAGCTAGGGATAATGGGACTTAGAAGGGACTTCAGACAAAGGAGAAAACTTTAGATGAGCAAGAAGGTGACCTAACTGAGGGAGATGGGTGGGGTGAAGAGGGAAATCCACTAATGCACATGATGTGTACACACAAATTTATCAGAGTCAATTACTATGCTGAGCACGAATAGGAGGGAAAGAGGAGGGAATAGGGTGGGATTTGAGGGAGGGCTAAATGAGCAATGTGTGCATGCATGCTTCTGATACCCTGACACTTATCAAAATGTATAACCACAATGCACCAATAAATGAATATATTTTAAAAAAAGAATGAATCTTACCAGTAAGCCAAACAGAAGTTCCAAAAAACACTGAATATATATTCTATTTAGAAGCAGACTTGAAGATTTCCTCAAATATTACTTTGTGGCACAGTATCAAAATCCATGAAAGGTCACAATTTATTAGAAACAATCTTTAACACTTTAGTTATTATATAATTTTACAGTATAGTTGTAAGGAAATGAATTTCCTTATATTACCACATACAGTTCTCCCTCATTATCCTTTGAGAAGTGGTCACAAGACCCTCTGTGGATACCAAAATATGTAGATGCTGAATTCCCTTATATAAAATGGCATAGTACTTATATAAAACTCATGAATATCCTCCTGTATACTTTAAATCACCTCCAGGTTATTCACAGTACATGTCACAATGCAAGTGTTGTGCAAATAGTTGTTATACTATATTATTAAGGAAATAATGATAAGAAAACAGTGTGTGCATGTTCAGTACAAATGCAATTAAAAATATTTTTGATCCTCTGTTGAATCTGTGGCTATAGCACATGTAGATATGGAAGGCTAACTACTCATAAAGAGCAATTGAGTGTGCAGCATTATAGGAGAAAATATAATTTAGATACCTAGCAAGTCAGGCATTGCTACTTCAAGTTCATATAAACAAAATAATACATTAAACATGATCTGTTCATAAGCAGAGTAGACTATATGCCAATTAAGACAATTTAAGCTTAAAAACCAGGTTAATTCTTTATGGAAGTATATATATTCAAAATATACAGCTTTTTACGAGTAGAGGTCTTATACTAACTCATGCTGAGCAGTAGTCCTTTGATAAATACATCTATTATTAAAATGATAATACTTAGATATTGAGAAGTCATAGTTAATGATATGAAAAATTGGCATCAGTAGTATGTCCATCATTGGATTCAGTTTTGCCTTTTTTGGGAAAACCACTTTACTAAAAGTATGCATTAAGATAATGAGTTTTCGCTAGGCATGTTGGTGCATGCATGTAATCCCAGTGCTTGGGAGGCTGAGATAGGAGGATTGCAGATTTGAGGGCAGTCTCAGCAAGAAATGAGACTCTCAGAAACCTAGTGTGACCTTCTTTCAAAATAAAATAGGGCTGCGGGTGTAGCTTGAAGGTAGAATCCTTGAAGCCCCTGGGTTCAATCCCTAGTACTACATACACACAAAAAAATAATAATAATAGTAATAATAATAATAATAATAATAATAGGTTTTTGGTATGTCAGAGTATTAAGGCAAATATAAGTAAAGAATAAGTCAATTAATAGTCACAACCACACTAGATATAATTTTAATATGAAGCCAGACATATGGAGCAATAAATAAAAAAGATAGATAAGTAGACACATTGATAGAAATATATCCTTAATTGACTCCTACATTTTATTTACTTCTGTATAAATAGTACAACAATCTCAAGTTATTTATATTGTTCTCATAAAATATTAAGATTTTATTCTTGAAAAATACTGCATAAAACCATTTATTTCAAGCTGATGAGAAATAGCATCCAGATAGATTTTTTATTCCTTATCATATTTTTAACCACAAGGGATTCACTTGGCTATTCATGCTGAATAGAACCAATTTATTTATGATGTTATAAAGTTAAAATAAATGGAACATTAAAACAAATATACTGCTTTCCCTCTTCTAAGTGATGACATTTTAAGATTAACCAATGATTTTTAAAATATATTTTGTGACTTAACTGCTTAAGTCAAATGCTTTTGAAATGTCACTATGAAGTCACCATATGAAGCCTATTGTCATGGCTGGCCCTTTACTATCAAGAAATAAAACAACCAACTCTCTGGCCCTTCCAAATATCTTCCTAATAGTCCTGTGTTATTGAAATACCTGCTATTCTAGTCATTATTTGGGTTAATTGGATAGCCAAAGGGAAGATATTTACATGTCTGTATTTCTTTTGCTGTATGAATTTGCAGATCTGTTTATTTGTGCCAGCATTGTGTGCTGCCAAGCTCATTCAATTTGGGGTGAACTGTTAGTCATAAGTCTCCCTCTAAGTAAATGTCTATGTACCTATTTAAATGTTTCTAGATCCTAGATAAGAACTTTGGCCATGCTGCCTCAACCATGAGAAGCATAATTGTTTTGGAGGAATGATAAGCCATAAAACTTTAAGTATTACAAAACACTTGATTAGCACTTCCATATCCCATGACTGGGCACAGGAAAGAGAATGAGGACCAGGGTAAATTTGTCAAAATCAGAGAGCTAAGTAGCAAAGATAAGAACTGAACAGTGAAAGAGGTTAGTTTTAAAAGAAGCAATAGTGTATATATGAATACTTTGAAAAGGAATGTGTCCTCAGCCAAGAAGTATACATTGATTTGAACACAAGCTAGGAAGAAACTCATAGATATTGTTATCTTATTTATTTGTTTTTAAAGTAAATAAGCTACAAAACACATCTAGATTTCAGAAGTTTAACTCAGCCAGAAAGATATGGTAAAACTAGTAGGCTAGGTTTTAGCAAGTATAATTTAACAATTCAAACATATGTTAATGTAATTATGGTTTCCTCATTTTTGCATGGATTTTATGCCCCAGTGACCTTTAATTTTAGAAAGTATGGGGAAATAAGGGTTTTAAATCATTGATGATATCAGCTACAATTAAGTTTCATCTCATTTGTAGAATTATAAGACTGGATTACATGGTATTATCATCATTTTTGGGGTTCCATTAAAGAAATTATGTTGTCTTTCTGGAGGATATTGAAGAGCATCTCTCCATCTGGAGACCCTAAATAAGTCTCTTTTGCAGTCTGGTATATTCTTGGAGCCCATATATGATTTAAGAAGAGAGAAAACTATAGTTGCCATAAACTGGTTCCATTTTTGCACCACCACAGAGACCTCTGATATCCAATAACTCAGAAACATCTTTTTCTTTTTAAAACTGTTTACAAACTCCAAAATTTCCTAATATTTGATGAATTTATTCAGAAAAATAAATATTAGTGTTTTTGTTTATCATATGATTCAAGATTGACTGATTTATGTTGATGATTAAAGATAAATTGTTCCTTTGTGATTTTATTTAGGAAAGAAATAATACATGAGGATCATTAAAAAGTACAAAGTAGGAACTGGGGATGCTGCTAAGTTATAGAGCTCATGGCTCTATAACTGGGGATGCTGCTAAGTTATAGAGCTCATGGCTCATCTATACACTGGCATTGATTCCCAACACCAGAAAAGAAAAAGTGAAAAGTATAAAATGAATTGAAAATTTGAGAAAAATTAAAATAGGAAGCAACTAGAATAGTGTGCATGATAAAAAGAAGACCGCCTCTTACTCCCTTCTGTTACTCTGCCTTCATAACATATAGTTACTTCTTAAATATGGCAAGATAGTTTTGGACATATTTAGTTTGAAGTAATACGCGTAACAGTAAGATTTCTCTATGCAGAAAGAGATGTTTGGAAGTCATTAATTAATAAAGGACTGGTAGCTGAGTATGTTTAAATAATTGCATTCATTTTACCACCATCAAAGAAACTTAAATATCTATTTCTTGATTACTTTCTTCTACCTGTGCAGGAGTCTGATATTCTGTAAACATGCCAGGAATGGCACCAACTTAGCGCTTTTTATGCTTGCTATTTACCCCAATTTAGACTGTTATTCCCTGAGATACTTGTCTGGCCAATTCCCTTGTTTCTCAATTCTTTGCACATATTACTTAAGAAATGAAGCAAACACAGTGATCATCTTTATAAAATTTTATGTAACACTTCCATAATGGCAGTGTGAGAAGCTCCATAGATCCTCTTTGCTAGGCAAACAATAACTTATAAAAATTATTTTAAAAGACAATCATTTCTGGTTTCTGAAAATGGTGTGGTGGCAGGATATAATCAATGAGTTTTACAGAGCGAATGATTATAGTAAATGGAGAATCATTTGTTGCAAAAAAATCTACTAACTGTGAGTAAAAACTATGAAAATCCTTATCATCTGAGCTAAGACCCATCTCCTCCCTACCCTCAAGATGACTGTGACAGAAACACACAAAGTAGAAGAACTCAGGGGTCCCACTTGATTCAGCACCATGATCTATTCCAGAAAAGTGTGACTTAAAGATGTGGCAATCCTCTCCTTCAGCCAGCCTTCACCTGTGGAACAGAAGCTCTAGCTCGGGGGGGGGGCACACTGAGGATACGGGGTCCCCATCGCCTTTGTTCCAACTTGTTCATAGAGCACAGATTCTACATTGGAAGAGGTGAGCAAAGAAGCCCATATACTGTCCAGCACCCCAGTTGTGAAATAAGAGCTTTTCTTCAAGAGAACACATTATTTCCCCTGCCTCTAGGTGTAGAGACTGGCAGAGACTTATGAAAACAGGCCACAATAACAGAGACTTACATATCTTTCCCGTCAGAAACTGAATTTTTTTTTCAGTACTGGGGATTGAACCCAGAGGCACTCTACATTCGAGATACACACCCAGCCCTATTTTTTTATTCTTTATTTTGAAACAAGGTTTCACTAAGTTGCGGAAGGTCTCACTAAGTTGCTGAGGCTGGTCGCAAACCTGTGATCCACCTGTCTCAGCCTCCCAAGTACTGGGATTACAAGTGTGTGCCACCACACCCGGCTAGGAACTGAATTCTTTAAAAACAGGGTTTAGGAAGTTTAAGCCATTAAATACTTGTGATAATAATACTTATTTTGGTGATAAGAACCTAAGAGGAAGATGGTAAATCCAAGACAGTGGTAATCCAAACCACAGCCCATCTAGACGTTTAACAACAGCAGCAAATCAGGGAAAGAGACAGCTAGGTTAGCCCTTCCTAGCTTGGAACATTTGAAGATTGCCCTCCAATACCACCCCCGTGAAGTGGCCTGGGTTTAACTATATCACAATGTGAAGCAGTTTCTTACCTACGACATTGCCCCCCACCTCAATAAAAAAAGAACAAAGAACCAACCATTAGTAGAGGTGGAGAGCTGTGTGTAATAATAAGAAAATCAGACAACTTAACAGAAACCTCAGGGAAAGAGAAAAAGAATCCCAGAAAAACCACTATCCTCCCCAGGTCACTATACACAACCACATTGCGCCATTAGAGAAACAAATTGATGCTGCTAGCTGTGGAGATATTATATGTCATTAAGGCAGTCCAGCCAACTTGTGAAAAACATAAACAAATAAGCAATACCAGCCCCAAGCCCCAAGACTGGAGGCTCAATATCCATTATTGCTATTATATATTATCTAAAGTGTCCATTCCCAACAACAAAATTATGAGACATTTGTAAGAACAGAAAAGTACAAGCCATGGAGACAAAAACATACAATAGAAATGCCTTAGAAAAGTCCCATGTGTTCATTTAGCAGAGGAAACATCAAAGCCAATGTTAGAGACAAACTCCCAGAACTAAAACATAAAGTTTCTAAAAATAAAGGTGTGATGAAAATGTCTCACAAATAAAAAGTATCAAGATAAAAGATATTAAAAGATGGAATCAACCTATTTTCCACCAATGGATGAATGGATAAGGAAAATATAGTCTTTCTATGCAAAACAGACTATGACTCGGCTATAAAAAAGAATGAAATCAGGCCATTGTGACAACATACATGAACCTGGAGGATAATGTGTTAAGTGAAATGTCAGACACAGAATGTCAAATCCTGCATGCTCTAATAATAATCTAATAATGTTGATCCTATAGAAGCAGAAACTATAATATTGATTACCTAAGACTGGAATGGTATAGGGGTTGGGCATGGGAAGATGCTGGTCGAAGAATGCATCATTATAGTTAGATTCCTGGAACAAATTTCAAGAGAGCTGTTTTACAGCAAGATGACAATGGTTAATAATAATATATTGTATTTGTGAAAAAATGTAGAAAGTTAATACCATGTGCTCTCACCACAAAAATAGCTATGTGTGGTAAAGCCGTCAATTAGCTAAATTTAACTATTCTACAATGTATATGCTTTATACATCAAAACACCATGTTTCTCATAGTGTACATGATAAAAACATATAATGTTATTGGTCAATTTAAATAAAAACACAAATATATAAGTAAGCAAACAAATAACTTAGGGCTTTTTAATAAAAATCCATAAGATAAACTCATGAAATTTAATATGACAAGGATAACATGGTTTAATTTATTGATATATAACAACAGGATATCTAATACTAAATATTACCATGTGGTATCAGAAAATTGCATTATTACAATTTTTGAAACCTCTGGTAATTTAATTCACAACTTTTTTGTTTCATTGTTCTTCATTTCTGAGTTGTTATTGCTATGATATGCTCATCATCTGTTATGGTTTGGATCTGAGCATCCTCCAAAGGTGCTTATGCTAATGTCTAGGTCATCAGCCTGTGGTGCCACTGGGAGGTGGTAGATCCCTTAGGAGGTTGGGCCTAGTGGAAAGCAATTAGGCCACCAGGGTTGCCTTTAAGAGTAATATTGGGAACCCAGTCCCTTCATCTCTCTCTCTGCTTCCTGGCCACCAGGGGGTGAGTAATTTTCTCTGCCATATGGTACCTGGCATGATGCACTGCCATGACATACCACAGGCTAAAAAGCAACAGAACCAAGTGATCGCCAACTGAAACCTCTGAAACCATGAGCCACAGTTAAATGTCCCTCCTTTTAAGTTGATTTTCCTAGGTCGATAGAAGTCCAAATAATATACCGTCATACATTTGACATGCAGCCTGCAATTATTTGAAACATTTTCCACAGGTTCATTTATGTAGAGAGCTCACTCAATAGATGACATTCATACAAAATATTTTCTTTCATTGATTAAAGAAATGAATGCAGAATATGGTTTTTAGTAACACTTTCATTCTCCTTTGTAAAAGACTTCCCGAGCTAGCCAAGGAATAGAATTTAAGTAACTGAAAGAATAGTCAATAGGAAATTCTCAAATGTAAAACTGAAGTTTGCATTTCCTCTGATATTCTTCTGTTTAGCTAAGTAGTCTCAACATCATTTACTCTTCTTAAAATATTTTAAAGAAAAACATTTTGAGACACACAGGGGCATTATTCTCATTATTTTAACATCTAAATTCTCTAAAATTAAATTTTAAAATAACTGATACAGTTTTCTTATTCATTTTTTTATTTTATGTAACTATCTGAAGTATAAGGATTTTGATCAGTTTCTTAAAGTGCACTGCTATTTTGCTGATGTCCAGAAATTCTAAATCTTCCATTTTTTTAAGAAAAAGTAAATAGCCAGGAATGGTGTCACATGCCTGTAATCCTAGTACTTGGGAGGTTGAGACAGGAGAATCACAGGTTTGAGGCCAGCCTCAGCAACTCAGTGAGACCTGGCTTTAAATTGAAAAAAAGAAGGGCTAGGGGTCTAGGAGAGAAGGAAAGAAGAAAAAAAGGAAAGAAGAAAGAAAGAAAGAAAGAAAGAAAGAAAGAGAGAGAGAGAGAGAGAGAGAGAGAGAGAGAAAGAAAGAAAGAAAGAAAGAAAGAAAGAAAGAAAGAAAGAAGGAAAAGGGAAGGAAAGAAGGAAGGAAGGAAGGAAGGAAGGAAGGAAGGAAGGAAGGAAGGAAGGAAGGAGGAGAAAGAAAATTTGTATTGAAATGTCTTTATTTTACTTTATAGTGGAACTGGGGATTGAATAACAGGGACATTCTATCTCTGACCTACACCCCCAGCTTTATTTTACTTTTTATTTTGAAACAGGATTGCCCTTAGATACCACTCACTGCTGTCCTCAAACCTGTGATCCTTCTGTCTCAGCCTCCCAAATACTGGGGTTACAGGTGTGCACCACCATGATCAACTGAAATGCCTTTAAATTTGCTTTCTGCAGGAAAGAAGTTCTAAAAATATTATGTGAAATGTCTTTCTTTTTTACATACATGTGTAGATAATTTTAAATGACATTCTATTTTAGTGTTTTCTTTATTATTTTCCAACATGAAAGAGTTTAACACATTAAAAAAATAAATGTGATGAACAAAATCTAACCAGCTTGGTCTCATAGTATACAATACAAAACTTCTGATTCTATGCTTTTACCACCTGACAATCCAGCTAACAGAGAAGAGAAGCCAGAGCTGGAGGACAAAGTTGTCTTTTAACTTAGGATATATGTTCTCATGCATGGCACAATTCTAAATCAGACCACTGGTCTTCCCACTGGTGAAGTAGTGCATGATGAAAAGATTTGCAAGTAGAGAATTAATGAAAATATTACTGTAAATAGAAGGTGTTATTATTTCTAATATGCTGCTCACAAGTGGAACAGTACTAACTGAATTTCACTTTACACCTAAATATTTGGCTTATTTCTAATGATTCCATATAGTGAATTTTTAAATTTATTTAATAGTGGAATATCCTAACCCCGAGATCCTACTGATTATGTATGTAGAGGGACATACCTGTTGATCTTTTTTAGTTTTTCCCACCCTATGAATAAGAGAATGCCATCCTGCTTCCTATTGTGTCTTAAGCTCTGTGGGTTTAATGTTATAATTGACTTCCCTGCCTTTGCTGACCAGGTTGCCACAATAATTGGAATGATATTGAAACTAACTTTGGACCTAGAAAAAATTTTACACTAATTCCAGTAGTCTTAGAACACAATTCCTGGTACCAAGAGAACACTATTAATTATACTATCTCTATGTTTAAGAATTATAAACATATTTCAAAATTGCCATTTTTAAATGTAAATTGGAAAATTTGGCCTCTTGAATATTATAATGAAAAACAACTTAATAGCAAATTAACAATTTTTGCTAGATGCAAAATTAATGCAAAAGCATGTTTATTTCATTTTACATAAATATTTATTCATTCACCCAGTATTTATTGATAACCTATATCAATATGTATATATAGAAGCAATAAGCAAAACCTTTATGAGAACACAATGTTTAAAAAAGTCTAAGAGAAAAAAATTCTTTGGGTTTCAATAGTAAGGAACAATTAATTAAATGAAGGGAAAAAAGAGGAAAAATGCTAAAAGAAACAGGTCTGAAACATCATGGTATTTGAAAAAAATTATTTTATTTCCTTAATTTTCATGATGATTTCAGTGTTTTATTAAATTCAGGTAAATTAAATTTAATACTTCTACCAGAAATAGCATATATAAGAAAGTCATTATTCAGATGTTTAAAACATTTTAAATTATTTTTCTGTAATTGATCTAGCTCACAGAAAATATATTGGGAACAAAAACAAAAAGTAGTGTAATCAAGTCTAGCTTAAGCTAGCTTTTTCATGTCAAATCAATTTTTTTGTAAATACACAGTCCTTTTAAATTTTGACCACTATTTTATTAGTATAACATTTTCTTACATAAAGAAAATTCTTCTGATGATATAATTTTCACTAATCAATGTTATTATTCTGTTTCATTTTAAATATGTGTGGAATTTCTGGTTTGTTTTGCTTTGCTTTTGTTTGTTTTGCGTATTAAGATTTTATTAGCAGGTTATTTTCAGAAATTATATTGTGTTGAATAGAATCACATCTTTTTGTTTCACTTTCATCATTTTTTCATTTTTATCTTTAGGTGCAACTTTTCTCTCTAATGTTCAGGAATAGCTGGATCTGACAATTACTGCCTCTCTTCTTCACTTCTGTTTATATCATCACAGACAGAAATTTATGTTTTCATGGCCCTGGACATATGCCTTCCTGAGAAAAAGCTTTTCAAGAATTCTATATTCTACTTAATGTTCAGAAAGGCATTTATTACTTTTTTGTTATTCCTCAATACTTTATGGTATGATCCCCAGAGCCATAAATAAATACATAAATTTAAAAAATTAAAAAAATATAGCGCTGAAAAAAATTGTTAACCAAGAAATTTATACATGGGAAAATTTCTCACTGAAATACGGTGAGAAAATTAAGCCATTTTTAGGTAGAAAAAAATTGGGAGGAGATTTAATAGCTAGTAGACCTGCCATAGACAGGACGCTAAAGGAAATATTTTATGCTGAAATGAAAGAACTTGTAACCAAACAGATAAATAAAGACATTGGAAAAAGTAACTGTATAGCTAAATATAAAAGCTAATACTGGCCGGGCATGGTGGTGCACGCTTGTAATCCCAGTACTTTGGGAGGCAGAGACTGGAGGATCCAGGTTCGCGGCCAGCCTCAGCTCTCTCCCTCTTTCTCTCTCTCTCTCTCTCCCTCTCTCTCTCTCTCTCTCTCTGTCTCTCTCTCTCTCTCTCTCTCTACTTAGTGAGGCCCTCCACAACTTCGTGAGACCGGTTTCAAAATAAAGTATAAAAAATAGGGCCGGGGGTGTAGCGTGGAGGTAGAACGCCCCTGGGTTCAATCCCCGGTACCGCAATAAATAAATAAATAAATAAATAAATAAATAAATAAAAGCTAATACTGTATTTTCTCTTTGGAGCTCTACTACTGATTTTAGGACAAATGTATAAAATAATAAATATACATTTATCTTTTTATATATTCATTTATTGGTGCATTGTAATTATACATTTGATAAGTGTCAGGGTAGGAGAATCATACATGCACACATTGCTCATTTAGCCCTCCCTCAAACCTCACTCTATTCCCTCCCCCTTCCCTCCCTTTCATGCTCTGCATAATGATTGAGTCTCATAAGTTTGTATATATACATCATGTGCTTTAGTGTGTTTCCCTCCACTCCCCTCCCAACTCCCTCAGGTCATCTTCTTTGTTCATCTAAAGTTTTCTTCTTTGTCTGGAGTCCCTTCTAAGTCCCATTTTATCTAGCTTCCACATATCAGGGAGAACATCCGACTTTTCACTCTCTGTGGCTGACTAATCTCACTTAGCATAATGTTCTCTAGTTCTCTCCATTTCCCTGCAAATGATGTAATTTTGTTCTTTATACCTGCCTAAAATTCCATTGTGTACATATCTCATAGTCTTGTAATCCATTCATCTGTTAATGGACACCTTGGCTGGTTCCAAAGTTTGGCAATTGTGCATTGTGCAACTATAAACATAGATACACATGCTTTAGTCTGGTAGTTTGATTTCAGATTTTTTGGGTCGATGCCTAGAAGTGGTATTGCTGGGTATATGGTAGGTTCATTCCCATTCTTCTGAGGATCCTCCACACTGTTTTCCAAAGTGGTTGCACTAATTTGCAATCCCACCAGCAGTGTATTAGAGTTCCTACTTCTCCACATCCTCACCAGCATTTGTTGTTTTTTGTGTTTTTAATGATTGCCATTATAATTGGGGTTAGGTGATATCTCAGGGTAGTTTTGATTTGCGTCTCTCTGACTGCTAATGATGTTGAATATTTTTTCATACATTTATTGGCCATTTGTATTTCTTCTTCTGTGAAATGTCTATTTAGTTCACTTGCCCATTTTTGGATTGGGTTATTTGTTTTTTTAGTGGTGATTTTTTTAAGTTCTCTGTATATTCTAGATATAAGTCCTCTTTAAGAGGAGTATCTGGCAAAAATCTTCTCCCATTCTGTTGGCTCTCTGTTCAAGATCTTGATAGTTTCCTTTGCTGCACAAAAGCTCTTCAGTTTAATGAAATCCCATGTATTGAACCTCATTTTACTTTCCTGTGCCTCTGGGGTCTTGTTGAGGAAGTCTTTACCTGTGCCTATGTGTTGAAGAGTTGGACCTATGCCCTCTTCGAGTAGCTGCAAGGTCTCTGGTCTGATTTCTAGGTCTTTGATCCATCTTGAGTTGACTCTTATACAAGGTGAGAAGGTGGGGTTTATTTCTATTTTTCTGCATATGGTTAGCCAGTTTTGCCAGCACCATTTGTTGAAGAGGCTATCTTTTTTTCCAGGGGATGCTTTTAGTCCCTTTGTCAAAAATCAATTGGCTGTAGGTATGTGGATTTGGTTCGGAGCCTTCTATTCTGATCCATTGGTCTATGTGTCTGCTTTTGTGCCAATACCATGCTGTTTTTATTACTATGTCTTTGTAGTATAGTTTGAAGTCAGGTATTGTGATGTCTCCTGCATGATTCTTGTTGCAGAGAACTACTTCAGCTCTTCTGGGTTTTTAGTTGTTCCAAATGAATTTAAGGACAGATTTTTCTATGTCAGTGGAGAATGATTTTGGTAGTTTAATGGGTATTGCATTGAATCTGTAGAACACTTTTGGAAGAATGGCCATTTTGATGATATTTATTCTGCCTACCCAAGAGCATGGGAGATCTTTCCATCTTCTAAGATCCTCTTCAATTTCTTTTTTCAATGTTTTATAATTTTCCTTGTAGAGGTCTTTTACCTCCTTGGTTAGGTTTATTCCCAAGTATTTTATTGTTTTGGGGATATCATGAGTGGAAATGTCTTATGGATTTTTTTTTGCAGTGGATTTATGGTTGGCATACAGAAAAGAATCTGATTTTTTAAGATTGATTTTGTATCCAGACACTTTGCTGAATTTGTTGATCAGTTCTATAAACCTTTTGGTCGAGTTTGTTGGATCTTTTAAGTATAATATCACATCATCTGCAAATAGAGATAGTTTCAGTTCCTCTTTTCCTATTTGTACTCCTTTTATTTCCTTCTCTTGCCTTATTGCTCTGGCTAGAGTCTCAAGTACTATATTGAAAAGGAGTGGTGACAGCGCACATCCTTGTCTTGTTCCTGTTTTTAAGGGGAACTCTCAAAGTTTTTCCCCATTCAGTATGATGTTTGCCGTGGGCCTATTGTATATTGCCTTTATGATGCTGAGGTATGTTCCTTCTATTCTGATTATCTGCAGTGTTTTTAGCATGAATGGGTGCGGGATTTTGCCAAATGCTTTTTCAGCATCTATTGAAACGATCGTGTGAATTTGTCTTTAGTTCTGTATATGTGGTGAATTACATGGATTGTTTTATGTGTTTTGAAACAGCCTTGCATCCCTGGGATGAACCCGAGATGGTCATGATGTATGATTTTCTTGATGTGGTTTTGAATGTGTGTTGCTAATATTTTGTTTAGAAGTTTTGTGTCAAAGTTCATTAATGATATGGGCCTGTAGTTTGCTTTCCTTGAACTGTCTCTATTTGGTTTTTGTATTAATGTGATATTGGCTTCATAAAATGTATTTGGGAGAGTCACGTTTCTTTCTATTTCATGGAATAAATTGAGAAATATAGGGGTTAGCTCTTCCATAAAGGTTTTATAGAATTCACCTGGGAAACCATATGGACCTGGGCTTTTCTTTGATGGTAAGCTCTTTATTGCTGCTTCAATCTCTTTGATTGTTATTGGTTGGTTTAATTTTTCTATATCTTCTTGATTCAGTTTGGGAGGGTTGTATGTGTCTAGAAATTTGTCAATTTCTTCTAGGTTTTCCATTTTGTTTGAGTATATCTTTTTAAAGTAGTTTCTGATAATCCTCTGGATTTCCGAACTGTCGGTGGTGATATCTCATTTTTCATCTCTTATTTTGGTAATTTGGGTTGATTCTCTCTTTCTTTTGGTTAGGTTGGCTATCTTGTGTATTTTTTGAAAAACAAGCTTTTGGTTTTGTTGATTTTTTATATTTTTTTCACCACTTCATTGATTTCTGCTCTAATTTTAATAATTTCCTGTCTTCTACTGGCTTTGGGGTTGGACTGTTCCTGCTTTTCAAGGGCTTTGAGGTGTGTCATTAGGTTGTTTATTTGGTGCTTTTCAGATATACTTATGTGAGCACTCAGTGCTATGAATTTTCCTCTTAATACTGCTTTCAACATGTCCCAGAGATTTTGATGTGTTGTTTCCCTATTTTCATTTGTTTCTAGGAATTTCTTAATTTCTTCCCTTATTTCCTCTATGATCCATTCTTCATTCAGCAGTGTGGTGTTCAGTCTGCACGTGTTTCTGAGATTTCTCTGCGTCTTCTTACAGTTGATTTCTATTTTATTCCATTATGGTCTGAAAATACACAGGGTATTATGTCACATTTCTTGAATTTGCTAGTACTTGCTTTGTGGCCTAGGATATGGTCTATTTTAGAGAAGTTTCCATGAGAAGCTGAAAAAAAATGTGAATTCGGCTGTAGTTGGGTGGAATATTCTGTATGTGTCTAGTAGGTCTATTTGACCTATGGTGTTCCTTAGGTCTAAGGCATCTTTACTGAACTTTTGTCTTGAAGATCGATCGAGTGGTGTGAGAGGAGTGTTGAAGTCTCTCAATATTATTGTATTAGGATCTATGTGTGACTTAAAGTCATGAAGAATTTGTTTAATGAAAGTGGTTGCACCTATATTTGGGGCATAAATGTTGACTATCATTATATCCTCTTGCTGGATTGTTCCTTTTACCAGTAAAGAGTGACCTTCTTTGTCTCTTCTGATAAGTTTACGCTTGAAGTCTAATTTCTCTAATATCATAGTTGCTACTCCTGCTTGTCTTCGTATTCCACTAGTGTGGATTACCTTGCTCCAGCCTTTTACTTTTAGTTTGTGAGTGTCTTTACTTGTAAGGTGTGTTTCTTGTAAGCAGCATATAGATGGATTAAGATTTTTGATCCATTTTGCTACCTTATGTCTTTTAACTGGGGAATTGAGTCCCTTTATATTCAGCGTGGTTATTGAGAGATGATTCTTAATTCCTAACATTTTGAGTTTTGACTTCTGTTTGAGGTAGTGTTTTTTTTTTCTTTTCTTAGTTGGCTGTTTGATGGAAGTTATTGTTTCTTTGGTTCTGGTGTTCATTTATTATCTCTTCTTTATAGTTAATCTCTTTGAGTATTTTCTCTAATGCTGGTTTGGCAGACATAAAGTCTTTCAGCTTCTGTTTGTCATGGAAGGCTTTTATTTTCTCATCAAATTTTATAGATATCTTTGCTGGGTAGATAAATCTTGGTTGGAAGTTGTTTTCTTTCAGATATGTCACCGCAGGCCCTCCTGTCTTTCATGACGTGGTTTGGAACGTCAGAAATGATTCTTATTGGTTTGCCTCTGTTACTTGGTTTTTTTCTCTGGTTGCCTTTAAGATTCTTTCCTTGGCCTTTACGTTAGTCAATTTGACTATTATGTGGCGTGGTGAACCTCTTCTCTGATCTTGTCTATTAGGGGTTCTATATGTTTCTTGTACCTGGGTGTCGACCTCCCTTTCTATGTTTGGGAAATTTTCTAATATCACTTCTCTGAAAAGATTATTTATCACTTTGTTTTCTGCTTCTATTCCCTCTTCTATGCCTATTATTCTTAGGTTTGCTCTTTTCAAATTGGCCAAGATCTCTTTGATGTCCAATTCATGCTGTCGAATTGTTTTTTCTATATTATATATGATGCGCTCACTTTTGGAGTGGTCATCTTCTAAGAGTGAGATTCTGTTTTCCATGTGGTCTAGTCTACTGTTAATAGTTCGTATTGATGCCTTCATTTCAGTTATTGCATCCTTCACTTCCTTCAAAGCCTCTATTTGATTCCTATTTTGGGTGTCAGATTCTTTGCTTATTTGATCCTTCATTTGTTTCAAGCTCTCTCTGAATTATTTTTGGAAATCCTGTATCATTTCTACTACTAAAGTTCTGAATTGTCCTTCTGGCCATCCCTGCATTTCTGTGGTGATGGGTTCTATTATTGTGGAGATGTGGGAGCTCATTGTTTCTTTGTTGTTCCTCCTTCCCATGATTTCAGGTTTCTTAAGTTTATATCTTTGTTGCTTTTGGTATCTCTCTCTCACTCTGTAGGTTTCCTATGTCTAATCACTCTCCCTGTATAGTAACCTGTTCTGGAGGTGGGTATTTATTACTAAGTGTGCCTTAAAGATGGCTAGCCTCTACTGTGTGGTTATTCTTAGCTTTCTGTTGTGTGATTATCACCCTTTAATATGTTCTTCGAAATCTGTGTCCCGTATCACCCCACTGTTGTTCTGCCAGTAGACTGTTAGTCCTGGGTTGCAATTACTCTAGGGTTCCTCTGTCCACTGCAATGGTGTTGTTGATGAGTTCCAGGTGTTGAGGTCCATAGACCTGTCTGTCACCTCTGTAATAGGGGGTAGACTCAGAGATGTGGGTAGGTCAGTTTGTACCCTGTGCATTTTTAAACTTCAATGTGTGGGCTGCTGATTGGTTCCATTTGTCAGTGGTAGTTTGTCTTTGGTGTCTGACAGTCTTTTCCGGTGGTTCACCTATTTGGCCTGAGCACAGGTGGAGAACACTGGCACTCTCTGCTTCCTGAGTCCCTCTGTCTCTGCCTGTTTAGCCAGAGATCCTCTTGCCTGGTTGGGAGCAGGTGGAGGAAGGCTCACCCTCTTCACTGCCTGTGTCCCTCTCTCTTTCTGCCTGGGCACAGGTGGAGGACACTGGCACTCTCTGCACATTAGGCCGAGTCCCTCTCAGGCTGGCCTGAGCGCAGGTGGGGGAAGGCTCACCCTTTTTGCTGCCTGTGTCCATTTTTCTCTCTGCCTGGGCACAGGTGGGGGACACCGGCACTCTCCACATGTTAGGACGAGTCCTGAGGTCCTCTCAGGCTGGCCTGGGTGCAGGTGGGGGAAGGCTCACCCTCTTCACTGCCTGTGTCCCTTTTTCTCTCTGCCTGGGCACAGGTGGGGGACACCGGCACTCTATGCAGATTAGGCCAAGTCCTGAGTCCCTCTCAGGCTTGCCTGGGCACAGGTGGGGGAAGGCTCACCCTCTTCTCTGCCTGTGTCACTCTTTTCTCTCTGCATAGGCTCAGGTGGGGAACTCTAGTGTTCTCCACTTCCCAAGTCCCTCTGGGTCTGTCTGTTTAGGTGGAGACACTCTGAGGCTTGCCTGGATGCTGAGGGGGAAGGCTGCAGCTCTCTGCTGCTGGCATCCCTCTTTCCGTCTACCTGGGTGCAGGCCGGTAACGCTGGCACTCTCCTCCCGTTTAGGGTGAGACCCTCCCGGGCTGTCTGGGTTGCAGGCAGGGAACGCTGGTGCTTTTAGCTTCTCGCCTCTGCTTGCCACTGCCGAGTCCCTCCGGGGTTTTTCTAGGCACCAGTGGGGATGCCGCGCTCCCGAGAGGAGGCTGTGTTGGTCAGCAACTTTCAGACCTGCTCTGTTCCTCAGATTTTCGTGTGTGGCTGCAGCCACAGACTGCTTGTGTCTCCACCCTCTCTTTTTTTGGGGGGGCCTCTTTTCAGTTATCCTGTGAGGCTGCAGCACTCACCTCTCCTTCTGAGTGTGGGGAGGACCAGCGGGCTGTGATGGAAGTGGATGTAGTTGTCCTTCTACGTCTTTTTGTCCTGGGGCTGTGGGATTTTGTGGTTGATGATCCAGATGTCTGTGAGAAAGGCCTCAGGTTGCTGGTTATAAGATTTTTCGGATCTTCTGAAGGTTCCTGCTAGTCCGGCGACCAGTCCAGGACCGGGGCTATTGTTCTCCTGTCTCTGGTTGGTTGCCCCTTTTTTTACCCTTTTTCAGCCTGGATGTTAATTGGTGGGCTTCCATGTATTCTTAAATGTTATTGTCGTTAGTTCTTATCTCCCATGAAAGTAGTATGGGATGTGTATAGCTGTTCAGTTCGGAGCACAAGAGACAATTTAGAGACAGGCTCCTCTCAGTGTCCTTACTCTGACGCCATCTTATTGAACTCCTATGTTTATCTGAATTGACACAAGATGAATAAGAAAGTAATTCATAACAATAAAAAGCATATTGAAGAGTTATTGAAGATAAGTTGGTATCAATTTAAGCTAGATTGTCATAAATTTAGGAACTTAATTGTAATATACATGGCAACTAAGAAAATAAAAATGAAACATATACAGGGAAATACAAGAAAATAAAAATTATATACTAGAATGAAATCATTCAAACATAAAGAGTATTGGAAGAATCAGGAACAAACAACACAGGAGACACAGAGAATAAATAGCCAAGTGACCAAAGTATTTTCTTATCAGTAATTATTTTAAATGTAAGTGGATCAAACCCACAAATTAAAAGACAGAAAAACTGGAAGAATATCTTTTAAATGATGTACTTATATCCTGTCTAAAAGAGACTAACGTTAGGTTCAAAGACACAAAAGGTTGAAAATAAAAGAATGGAAAATATGTTCTATGTTTAGGGCAACTTGACATACTATTAGATGGTTATACTAATATGATATAACAGAGATATTAGGCCAAAAAATGTTAAAAGAAACAATGAAAGTCAGTGTTACTGATAAAAGGGTAAATTTCTACAGAATATGTAACATTTGTAAACATATTTACTTCAAACAGCAAAATCACAACATAAATAAAATATAATTAACAGAATTAACTGAAAAGGAGATAGTTGTATAATAACATTTGGAGCCAGGCGTGGTGGCACACGCTTGTAATCCCAGTACTTAGGAGGTTGAGACAGGATCACAGGTTCACGGCCAGCCTCAGCTACTTAGTGAGGCCCTCTGCAACTTAGTGAGACCCTGTTTCAAAATAATGAATAAAGAATAGGGCTGGGGGGTGTATCTTGGAGGTAGAATGCTCCTGGGTTCAACCCCCAGTACTGCAAAAAAAAAAAACAACAAAAAATACTTTTGGGAACTACATTGCCCAGATTTTAATAATGGAGAAAACTTTTATAAATAAATTCAGTGAAGAAACTGAGGTCATAAATAATATTGTCATGATGTCATGTGAAGATGAAAGCAGAGATTTTGATGCTACTTCTAGAAGTCAAGAAACAACAGAGGTGCCAGAAAACCACCAGAGGCTAGGGAATAGGCATTGAACTGATGGGTTCTCACAACCCTCAGAAGAAACTAACTCTCACAACATGTTTTTTTTTTTTTTCTGGAAATCTAAACTCCTATACTGTGAGACAATACAATTCTGTCCTCCATTATTGGGAGACAATAAATGGCTGCACCAGTTTGTAATATTTTGTTATGCTGTCGCTGGAAAATAAACACAACCATAAACCAATTATTTCTAACAGATATATATATATATATATATATATATATCCCTCTTCACAAATAAAAAATAAAAAATATGTAAAGAAACTAAGAAACAATTCCATTTACAGCAGCATCAAAAATTAAACTGTTTTTAAATCTAACCAACCAGGTGAAAGGTTTGCACACAGAAAATGATACAACATTGCTGGAAGGAATTAAGGATGGCCTACATAAACTAAAAGACATACCTTGTTCAGGGTGTGGATGACTAAGTTTTAAGATGACCATACAGTAAAACATCTAGAAATAGCAAAAGTTTTATAGCTATGTAGAGGTTATAGCAACACAGTGTTAAGAATGCATTAAAATTTACAGAATTTTCTCTTTAAAATGATTAATTTTACATATACAATTTTTGACTAAGAATACAGGATTAAAATTTATATAGATCCACTTTTTCCCTTATCTCCTGATATTTGTATGGTTTGTGTTACAGAAATACAATACTAACTAAGATATTTGCATATAGTATGAATGACTCATGATGTAATGTAGGATCTTGTGACATAGCTCTTCTTCATTTTTACCAGTGTAGATGATATTCTGATACTTGATATTCTTTGTTTGATCTGCTCATTATACAATGCACCCTAAGTAAGAGTTTTAGAATAATAAAATTTGTATTTTATTTGAAATCAATTATTTTGGTTGATATATAGAAGGGTCACATTTCCTCTTAAATAATATACATGAATTACACAATTTTATGTCTGATAATCAGATACTAAACATATTTGGAAAAAAACATGTTTTTTATATATCATAAATTGCTCAGTTTTAGGTATTATTAGAAAAAACTAAAGGTCTGTATTTAAAAGATCAATAGATGATGAGTTGGCATGAATTTTGGAAAAAAATAACAGAGGTTATTTAACAAGGAAAACCACCTACATGTGAGAATTCTCCTTCCTTTTTATGTTTTGATTTATTTTTCTGTCTTCCTGATGTTTCTGTTTCTGTGTAATGAGATGATGTGTTGTTTTGTTGATAAGACAGCAAGTTGAGAGGTGTTATGGTCTGAATGTTTGTTTCTCTCCAAAATTCGTATGTTCAGTCTTAATCATCAGTGTGATGATATTAGGACATGAAGCCTTTGGAAGGATATTAGATCATAGGTTCAGATGCATCATAAATGATACTAATGCCCTTTTAAATGAGGTCTCAGAGAGCAGCCTTACTCCTTCCACCATGTAAAGACACAGGAAAAAGGTTACCTCTGGACCAAGAAGATAGCCAACCCCAAATACTATATCTTTAACCACCTTGATTTTAGAATTCCCAGCCTCAAAAAAGGTTAGAAATATATTTCTACTGTTAAAAGTCACCCAAGTTTGTGATATTTTGTTATAGATCCCAAATCAATTAAAATGGGAGGAAAATCAGATGTGGTGGTACATGCCTATAATCTCAGTACTTAGGAGGTTGAAACAGGAGGATCACAGGTTTGAGGTCAGCCTCAGAAACTTAGTGAGACCCCATTTCAAAATAACTCATTTTGGAGAAGAAGGAAGATGGTGATGATGTAAGGACCCCTAGATGAGCCTCTCTCTAACACATCTTGGGGGAGTCCTAACTGAGCAGCATCCATATCCCATTACACTCATAGGAAAATGGGAAGTAAAGACAAAGAAACTCAATAATACCTACAAGGCCACCTTTACACACCCAGGCTGAAAAAAGGGGGAACAAATAACCAGAGACCTGAGAACAATAGCTATGGACTGGGTCCACGAACAGGGTCAGCCTACCAGCAGGAACCTTTGGAAGAACCAAAAAAATCTTATAATCAGCAACCTGAGACGTACTTCACAAACATTGAGATTACCAGCCACAGAATCAATCACACAGCCTTGTGATGATAGGATGAAGAAAGAAGGATAACTATATCCATGTCATTGTCCCTCCCAAATCCAATTTGCCATGTCCCAGCAACAGAGGTAAGGGCAGCACCTTCATGAGGTAACTGAAAAGAGCCCCCCAATAAAGAAGGGGTGGGGACACAAGCAGACTGGCTGCATGCTGCACATGAAACTAAGGAATACCCCAGATCTGGAAGCTATAGACCAATGTAGCCTTCTTTGTGGAGAGTGTGGAGTCCCACGCTTCAATTGGGACAGGCCCCAATGGCACTTGACACCCATGCAGCCAGAGAGACACAGGGCTAGGGTCTCACTCACTGTAGGAGACCAAGAATTGGGACTGCAAACTGACATCATTTCTATAGGTTATGGAGAAAGTGAGAATGCTTGGAATGTGCTCAAGAACGTACTATAATAAATAGACCTTAAATGACTGAAAATATCCACATAAAATCCAGGAGGGGGGCAGAGGCCAAGTGCAATGATTTTTTTATATTGTTGTTGAATATATATATATATATATATATGTGTGTATGTATATATATATATATATATATTCAATTTTATACATATATATTCATATATATATATATATTTATTCAATTCAATTCAACACCACACTGCTGAATGAGGAATGTGTCATAAAAGAAATATGGGGAGAAATTAGGAAATTACTAGAAACAATATATATATATATATATATATATATATATATATATTCTCTTTCCTGTTTTGTTCTGTATGTTTCTTTGTTTTTTTGCTCCTGCTCTGTACTTGAATATTTGTAGGGTTTTTTTTACCCCTTTTGCAAGCGTTTTCCTTCTTTCCTATCTCCTCCCTTCTCTCCTTCCTTTTCTTTTTTTCTCTCTCTTTTGTTGTGCAGGGGATTGAGCCACAATCCTACAACAACAGAACCCACCAACACAGAATTGCAGAGATTGCCAGAAGAACAATTCAGAACTTTAATAGTAGAAATGATACAGGATTTCTGAAAGAGTTCAGAGAGAGCCTGAAAGGAATGAAGGATCAAATAAACAAAGAATCTGATACCCTGAATAGGAATAAAAAAGAAGCTCTGAAGGAAGTGAAGGATACAATAATTAAAATGAAGACATCAGTACAAACCATCAACTGTGGACTAGACCAAATGGAAAGCAAATTCTCACTAGTAGAAAAGGACCACTCCAAAAATGAATGCATAGAATATAATTTAGAAAAAACAATTTGACAACATGAGTTGGACATTGAAGAGATCTGGGCCAACTTTAAAAGAGAAAACTTAGCCAGGTGTGGTGACACACGCTTGTAATCCCAGTACTTTGGGAGGCGGAGACCGGAGGATTTGGGTTCACGGCCAGCCTCAGCTCAGCTCTCTGTCTCTCTCTCTCTCTCTCCCTGTCTCTCTCTTTCTTACTTAGTGAGGCCCTCCACAACTTCGTGACACCCAGTTTCAAAATAAAGTATAAAAAATAGGGCCGGGGGTGTAGCACAGAGGTAGAATGCTCCTGGGTTCAATCCCTGGTACCGCAAAAAAAAAAAAAGAGCAAACTTAAGAATACACATAGAAGAGGGTAGAAGCCAAAACCAGGGGAATCAAAAATCTTTTCAGAAAAATAATATCACAAATTATCCAAACACAGAAAGCAAGCTTAAACACAGGTTGAAGAAACATGTAGAACCCCCATTAGACAAAATTAGAGAAAAGGTTCACCATGCCACATAATAATCAAATTGACTACCATGAAGGCCAAGGAGAGAACCTTAAAAGCAATGAGAGTGAAAGCAAAGTGAAATTCAGAGGCAAATTAACAAGAATCACTTCAGACTTTTCAAACCAAGTCATAAAAGCCAAGAGGGCCTGGAGCAACATATTCCAAACTCTGAAAGAAAACAAGTCCCAGTCAAGACTACTCTACCCAATAGAGATATTTTTCAAATTTGATGGGGAAATAAAAATCTTCCATGACAAAAAAGAAGCTGAAAGAATTTATGTCTTCCAAACCAGCACTAGAGAAAATACTCAAAGAGATAAATTACAAAGAAGAAATAATAAATAAATGTGAAAAAGAGAAACAATGATTTCCATCAAATAAACAACTAAGCAAAGAAAAACAAACAGAACCTCAAACAAAATTACAACTCAAAATGTTAGGAATTAAAAATCATCTCTCAATAATTACACTGAATATTAATGGCCTCAACTCACCAATCGAAAGATATAATATGTCAAAATGGATTAAAATCATATCCATCTATATGCTGTCTGCAAGAAATGCACCTTACAAGTAAAGATACTCACAAAGTAAAGGTGAAGGGCTGGAGCAAGGCAATCCATGCTAATGGAACTCAAAGAAAAGCAGGAGTAGCAACTATAATATCAGACAAAATAGACTTCAAGCCTAAGCTTATCAGAAGAGACAAAGCATTTCATTTTTTACTGGTAAGAGGAACAATTCAACAAGAGGATATAACAATAGTCAACATTTATGCCCTAAACATATCTGCAACCACTTTCATAAAAAACTCTTCATGACATTAAGTCAGACATAGATCCCAATACAATAATACTGGGATACTAAAACACTCCTCTCATACCACTAGTTTGATCCTCTAGACAAAAGGTTAGTAAAGATGCCTCAGACCTAAGGAACACCACCATAAACCAAATGGACCTACTAGACACATACAGAATATTCCACCCAACTAGAGCTGAAATCACATTATTTTCAGCTGCTCATGGACCTTTTCCAAAATAGTCCATTTCCTGGGCCCCAAAGCAAGCACTAGCAAATTAAAAAATGTGACATAACCCCCCCAACATCTTTTCAGACCATAATGGAATGAAACTAGAAATCGACTAAAAAAAGAAACAGAGAAACCTCATAAACACATGAAGGCTGAACACCACACTGCTGAATGAGGAATGTGTCATAAAAGAAATAAGGGGATAAATTAGGAAATTCCTAGAAACAAACAAAAATAGAGACACTCTGGGACACTTTGAAGGCAGTATTAAGAGGAAAACTCATAGAACTGAGTGCTCACATAAGAAGAATGGAGAATCACCATATAAATAACCTAGTGACATACCTCAAAGCCCTTGAAAAACAGGAAGAATCTAATCCCAAAGGCAGTAGAAGACAGGAAATTATTAAAATCAGAGCAGAACTCAATGAAGTAGAGAATAAAAAATACAAAAAATCAACAAAACCAAAAGCTGGTTTCTCAAAAAATAAACAAGATAGACCACTAGTCAACCTAGCCAAAAAAAGAGAGAATCAACCCAAATTACTAAAATAAGAGATGAAAAAGATGATATTACCACAAACAGCATGGAAATCCAGAGGATTATCAGAAACTACTTTGAAAAACTATACTCCAACAAAAAGGAAGACTGAGAAATAACTGACAAATTTCTAGATGCATACAACCTTCCTACATTGAATCAAGAAGATATAGAAAATTTAAACCAACCAATATCTATCAAAGAGATTGAAGCAGCAATAAAAAGCCTATCATCAAACTAAAGCTCAGGTCAAGATGGTTTCCCAGGTGAATTTTATAAAACCTTTATAGAAGAGCTAATCTCAATTCTTCTCAATCTATTCCATAACATAGAAAGAAACAGGACTTTCCCAAATAAATTCTATGAAGTCAACATCACATTAATACCAAAACCAAATAAAGACAGCTCATGAAAATAAAACTACAGAATAATATCGTTGATGAACTTAGATGCAAAACTTTTAAGCAAATACTAGCAATGCATATTCAAAATCACATCAAGAAAATTATACATTACAACCAAGTTGGGCTCATTCCAGGGATGCAAGGCTAGTTACCATATGAAAAACAATCCATGTAATTCACCACATAAATAGAACAAAGGACAAAAACCACATGATCATTTCAATAGATGCTGAAAAAGCATTCAACAAAATCCACACCCATTCATGATAAGAACACTGCAGAGAATCAGTGTCATCTGAAAATATAGTTTCAGTTCTTCTTTTCCTACTTGTATTCCTTTGATTTGCTTCTCTTGCCTTATTGTTCTGGCCAGAGTCTCAAGTACTATGTTGAAAAGGAGTGGTAATAGTGGACATCCTTGTTTTGTTCCTGTTTTAAAGGGGAACTCTTGCAGTTTTTTCACCAATCAACATGATGTTGACTGTGGGCCTATAGTATATTGCCTTTATGATGTTGGTGTATGTTCAGATGACATGATATTCTTAGAAGACCCAACAAACTCAACCAAAAGGCTTTTAGAACTGATCAAGAAGTTCAGCAAAGTGTCTGGATACAAAATCAATAAAAAAATCAGAAGCTTTCTTGTATGCCAACCATAAATCCACTGAAAAAGAAATCCAGAAAATGTTTCCACCCATGATATCCCCCAAAACAATAAATCATAGGAATGATCCTAATCAAGGAGGTAAAATACCTCTACAAGGAAAATTATAAAACATTGAAAAAAGAAATTGAAGATCTTAGAAGATAGATGGACCTCCCATGCTCTTGGATAGGCAGAATAAATATCATCAAAATGGCTATTCTTCCAAAAGTGATCTACAGATTCAATGCAATATCCATTCAATTATCAAGGTCATTCTTCAGAAACATAAAAATCAGTCCTTAAATTTGTTTGGAATAGCAAAAAACACAGAATAGCCAAAGTAGTTCTCAGCAATAAAAACCATGCAGGAGGCATCACAATACCTGATTTCAAACTATACCACAGAGCCATAGTAATAAAACAGCATGGTACTGGCACAAAAGCAGACACATAGACCAATGTAATATAATAGAAAACTCAGAAACAAATCCAACATTCCAATACATAGGCACAGGTACAAACTTCCTCAAGAAGACCCCAAAGGCATGAAAAATTAAAATGAGAATAAGTATATGGGATTGTATTAAACTGAAGAGCTTCTGTGCAGCAGAGGAATCTATCAAGAACATCAACAGAGAGCCAACAGAATAGGAGAAGATTTTTGCCAGCTACTCATCTGATAGAGGACTAATATCTAGAATATGCAGAGAACTCAAGAAACTCACCACCAAAAAAAAAAAATCAAATAACCCAATCAAAAAAATGGGCAAGTTAACTAAACACATTTCATTTATTCTTCACACACTTCACAAAAGAATAAATACAAATGGCTAATAGCTGTATGAAAAAATGTTCAACATCATTAGAAATCAGAGAGATGCAAATCAAAACTACCTGAGATTTCACTTAACATCAATTAGAATGGCAATCATTAAAAACAGTAACAAACAATAACAAATGTTTGCAAGGATGTGGAGAAATTGGTGGGACTGCAAATTAGTGTGACCACTTTGGAAAACAGTGTGGATGATCCTCAGAATAATGGGAATGAACCTATCATATGACACAGCAATACCACTCTTGGGTATCTATCCAAAGAATGGAAACTAAACTACCAGAGCAATGCATGCATATCTAGGTGTATAGCTGCACAATTCAAAATTGCCAAACTATGGAATCAGCCAAGATGTCCATCAACAGATGAGTGGATTACAAAACTATGGTATATGTACACAATGGAATTTTACTCAGCCATAAAGAAGAACAAAATTATGTCATTTGCAGGGAAATGGATGGAACTGAAGAACATTATGCTAAATGAGATTAGTCAGCCACAAAAAATGAAAAGTCTGATGTTCTCCCTAATATTTGGAAGCTAGGGAGAAAACAGGACATAGGAGGGACTCCAGACAAAGGAGGGGAAAGCTTAGATGAATGAAGAAGGTGACCTAACTGAAGGAGATGGGAGGGGGCAAGAGGGAAACACCTCAATGGACATGATGTACATACACAAACTTATCAATCGCTATGATGAGCACAGGAAGCAGGGGAGGGGGAGGGAATACGGTGGGGATTGGGGGAGCTAAATGAGTGCTGTGTGCACTTCATCAAGATGTATGATTACAATGCACCAATGAAAAATAACTTTTTAATACTGCCTTGATGATATAAAAAATTGTAAATCCATCCTCCCCTTACTCAAGTTTGATATAAAATGTAAACTGGTCCAATCTTCATGATAGGAAAGAAATCATCAATGGATGTATCTCAAGATCCATGATCCAGATTTTTATTGCCTTTTCTACACTATTTTGAGATGTCAAATTTGAGATTAGCTTCCCAGTTAATTATCATAGAAATTTAACTATCCATGTATCTATGAATTTATCTATCTACTATATTTGAGGAAGATGTAAGGTAATTAATACTAAAGCAGGTACACTTAATAATAAAATAATTGAATAATATTTATTTTTTATAAATCCACATATGGTACACATTTTGAAAAAATGTATTTAAATATTTAAATTTTCTCATAAAATTTGCAAAGTATACAATGTACTACTTAAATATTTATGAGAGCTACATTATTAAGTTACATTTACTAATAAACTACATGGGGAATGATAATGAATATAGAAATGCATATTTTATTTTGTCTGAAAAAATGAAAATACAAAAATATAAGTAATATCTGCATTTCACACATTTAGAAATTGGGGAATTAAATTATGTTTTTCTCTTAACATGTCAGAATCTTTAAAGTCTTAAATTATATCTTAAGAATAAATATTATGAGATACTAGGTGATTATTAGATTGATATGTTCATTCCTGCACATTCTGTAAATTATTTCAGTAAACAAAAGCAGCATTTCATGAATGATATCACATGTAAATAAATTATAAACATCTGAAGTTATTTGACTATTTTCACATGAATGAACATTTCATCCACCTAGCAAGTAGCATACCATATGAATTTTGTTTGTGATGTTTTATAGAAAACACCATTGAACTAAGGTACATCTCTCTAATTCCAACATAAACACAATAATGCATGAGAAAGCAATATAGCTAATATATGAATACAGATATGAATAAGTGTACATACATTCTCATCCAAACACACACACAGGCACATGCATTTTACTTTAACTAATAAAACATTTACAATAAATCTTTTACTGATTGTTGCTCAATATTCATCCATTTGCACTACTCTAATTTCTTTATGTCCCAATTCCTCCAATTATCACTACCTACTCTCAAAATTTAATTGTTCCATCTTTATTGATTCCTCTAATGCTGATAACATTTTCAAATGCCTGGTAAAATTAATGATCTAATGAAACACACACACACACACACACACACACACACACACACACACAATAAGCAATGTTTGACACTTCATTTCTCTAAGTTCACAAAAGTTATCTCTATTTTTTCACCATTCCCTCAGTTCTTGACCTATCAGAATCCGGATGGATGCTTTTTGTATGTGGCTAATGATAATCTTCTATGAAGATTAGAACTGAGACTGCGAGATGAATGTACAAACACACACACACACAAACACATACACACACACACACACACACACACACACACACGCGCACACATACAGTTATGCACAACTGAAAGTTTTTAGAGTAAATTTATCTCAGATATGCTCTATCCATAGACCAGTCCACAAACTTAATGTTGACAGAGAGATATCGATCTTTTTCTTGGTTGTCAGGAGTAGTAGAAAGAGAAAGATGTCATTTCTAAAATTTAAAATAAAATCTTGATTCCATAATTTGGCTATTAGGAATTGTGCTGCTATAAACATAAATATATAGGTATTACTTAATATTCTGATTTCAGTCCCTTTGGAAAGATATCCAGGAATGGTATAGCTGTATCTATAGTGGTTCCATTCCCAGTTTTCTGAGGAATCTGATCTCCATAGCCACTGCACTAATTTGCAATCTCACCAACAGTGTAGAAGAGTTCTTATTTCCCTACATCCTCACCAACATTTATTGTTGTTAGATTTCTTGGTGATTCTTATTCTAATTGGGGTTAAATGGAATCTCAGTGTAGTTTTAATTTGCATCTCCCCAACCCAGGTGTCCATCAAGAGATGAATGGATCACAAAATTATGGGATATACACACAATGGGATATTACTCAGCAACAAAAAAGAACAAAAATATGTTATTTGCAGGAAAGTGGATGGACCTGGGGAACATTATGTTAAGTGAGATTAGCCAGTCTCAGAAAGTAAAATGTCAGGGTGGGCATGGTGGCGCACGCTTGTAATCCCAGTACTTGGGAGGCTGAGACAGGAGGATCACAGGTTTATGGCCAGCCTCAGCGATTTAGTGAGGCCCTCTGCAACTTAGTGAGACCCTGTTTCAAAATAAAGAATAAAAATAGGGCTGAGGTGTATCTTGGAGGTAGATGCCCCTGGGTTCAATCCCCAGTACCACACACACACAAAAAAAGAAAGTAAAAGGTCAAATGTTTTCTCTCATATGCAGAGGAAGCTAGGGAGTAATTGGGATATAAGAGGGACGTTAGATAATAGAGAAGAAACTCAGTGGAACGAAGGAGGTGGTTTTAGGGAAGGAGGGATGAAGAGAGGGAGAATTAATGAAGGAAGCACTTCCACTGACACTATGTACACATGTGAGAATACCAATGCCAATTTCAATATCATATATGGGGAAGGGGGGTTGGGGAGGGAGATGGGAAAACTCATCAAGTACTATGTGCATGTATGTCACTATCATTATGAACTACATTATGATGTGAGACTATAATGCACCAATAAAATTATAAAAATAAATATAATAAAGTCTTGAGAAGATCTACCACTGATGAGAATATTAACACTCAATCTTTTCCCACATTTTTTTTTTTTTGCGGTAATGGGGATTGAACCCAGGGGCGTTCTAACTCCGCGCTACACCCCCGGCCCTATTTTTTATACTTTTATTTTGAAACTGGGTCTCACGAAGTTGCGTGAGGGCCTCACTAGGTAGAGAGAGGGGGAGAAAGAGAGAGAGGGGGGGGAGAGAGAGGGGGGGAGAGAGAAAGAGAGAGAGAGAGAGAGAGAGAGAGAGAGAGCTGAGGCTGGCCGCGAACCCAGATCCTCCGGTCTCCACCTCCCAAAGTACTGGGATTACCAGCGTGCACCACCACGCCCGGCAACACTCAATCTTTTCAAAGTATCCATGTAGAAGAAAACACTTTCCCCCCACCATGTTCTAAAATATCACTGTTGTAAAATACAATAAAGTCAATAATAGAAAAATGAGGAAAATTGAAAGGCATAGAGAATAAAAACTTTTTTGTTATTGTCACAACAGACAAAAACATATCCTCTGAAATTGTTATCAATGTATATAAATTCTTACTCTCAAGTGATGAGTAACCTATTCTCAGATCAGCGTGGGTCCAAGAATTACTATTTGATAGCACTGTTCAAAATATTTTTACTAAAATGTGGTTTTATAGTGCATTATATTGGTTTTCATTTTAAAGTATCAATGTTCATGTTCCATGAGTTGCAATACTCAATATTCTACTTTCTATACTGGATTTAACAACTTCACAGATTTCAAAAAGTAATATGTGATTAAAAAAGAAAAAAACAAGCCGGGCGTGGTGGTGCACGCTTGTAATCCCAGTACTTTGGGAGGCGGAGACCAGAGGATCCGGGTTCGTGGCCAGCCTCAGCTCGCTCTCTCTCTCTCTCTCTCTCTCTCTCTCCCTGACTCTCTCTCTCTATACCTAGTGAGGCCCTCCACAACTTCGTGAGACCTGGTTTCAAAATAAAGTATAAAAAATAGGGCCGGGGATGTAGCGCAGAGGTAGAACGCCCCTGGGTTCAATCCCTGGTACCACAAAAAAAA
>PVJS01012991.1:0-42832 GCA_004027185.1 Glis glis
AAAAAAAAAAAAAAAAAAAAAAAAGAGAGAGAGAGATGGTCAAAAAAGACTTCTGCCTCAGCAACTTAGTGAGACCCTGTTTCAAAAATAAAAATGGCCAGGCATGGTAGCATACACCTGAAATACCAGTACTTGGGAGGCTGAGGCAGGAGAATTGCAGATTCTAGACCAGTATCAGCAGCGTAGCAAGACTCTCAGCAACCTAGCGAGACCCTGTTTCAAAACAAAAAATGAAATATAAAAGGGCTGGGGGTGTAGCTCAGAAGTAGAATGCTCCTAGATCCCAGTACTACAAGAAATAAATAAAAATTAAAAATCCTGGGGTTGTAGCTCAGTGGTAGAGTACCTGTGGGTTCAACCCCTAGTACCAAAATAAACAAACAAAAATTTTAAAAGGCCAGGTGTGGTGGCGCACACTTGTAATCCCAGTACTTGGGAGGCTGAGACAGGAGGATCACAGGTTCAAGGCCAGGCTCAGCTACTTAGTGAGGCCCTCCACAATTTAGTGAGACCCTGATTCAAAATAAAGAATAAAAGATAAGACTAGGGGTGTAGTTCAGAGGTAGAATGCCCCTGGATTCAATCCCCAGTGCCACACACACACACAAAAATAAATTAATTTTTTTTTAAAAAGGAGTCACCACATTACACAAGGGTATGTCCAGCCTGGCACTTGTTAGACCTTACTCGATGCCAGCTAGCACCTTTGCAGGACGGGGATCCCATGCACAGACAACCTGGGGCCACCCAGTGAGACAGAGTTCAAGGTCCTTCCCCAGCCTCTGCCCCTGCTGTGGTCCTCCAGCTTCAACCTCCCTGGCCACTCTCAGAATCTTCCCAGCCAGAGATAAGAGGTGGAAAGAGGAAGTGAGGGTGGCGGGTGAGGGGGGACAGTCCTTCCTCTCCTCACACCTGAGAATTGTGTCTTTCGAAAGCCTGGACAGATTTGTCCACACACATCAAGTGGTTTGTGCTGAGCGATTCCGCAAACAGCGGCGGTACTGACAGAGGCAGGAATGCTCTCTGCTGCCTCCAGCCTCCGGCAATGCTGGCCTCTGAGTGCCGGGAGGGCACTCTGCACAGAGCCGCCTGGCAGCACTCGGCTCTGGGAAAGCCAGCCCGTACGTCAACACGCTGGCAGAGAGAAGTGCGAAAATGCGTATTTGAAGATGTCTGAACAGACTTGTTTGAGAGACAACTGGAGCGGGGAAGTAATCCTGGTGTCTCCCCTTGTCTCCATTTTGAAGGTAGGGTTTGCCTGCGGGCCTCTGACCTCGAACGTCCTTCTATTATTATTAGCATTTGACAAAACTTTGCTTAAGACTTGAGGATGACAGAAGTCAACACTGAGAGTTGCTGGTAATTGCTACTAGAAGGGCTGCTCTTAAGACCCGCAGGGCACAGACGCCAGCTCAGCTTGGAATCCTCCAGGCCTAGCACCTGGGTCAGTAACGCCATGCCACATACAGACCACACAGACTGACCTCTGGTCCCGGTGGCCCCTGTGAGCCATGGCATCCAGCCCCAGGGGGCAGTGGCAACCCATCGGGGAAGGGCTACAGGCTCTTGCTCAGAGCCCTAAGTCGGGACTCCTCCCCCAGAGTAGAACGGGCCTCCAGGAGCCAGTTGGCTGAGGCTGGCAGGATGAGTCATAGCAGGAGACTAAGGCTCCAGGGAAAATAAGAACATGATGGAGGCCAGAGGATGGCTGGGAGAATGACTCAGATCTGCAAAGACAGGCCTCTGAGTGAGAGCTGATAGGACCACAGAAGAGGAGCCTCCAGAGCCACGCCTGCCATCTTTCTCTGCCAGCCTCCCTGCTAGTGTGTCTGCCACACCCCAAGCCCCTGAAAGGGGTGTCACACTGCAGACCTAGCACGGTCAGCCAGCACCCTCCCAACCAGCTCTATTCGTGTGTGTGTGTGTGTGTGTGTGTGTGTGTGTGTGTGTGATTAGGGATTGAACCCAGGGGCATTCTACCTTCAAGCTACACCCCCCCCCCAGCCCTTTTTATTCTTTGTTTTGAAACAGGGTCTCACTAGGTTGCTGAGAGTCTTGCTATATTGCTGAGGCTGGCTTGAACCTGTGATTCTCTGGTCTCAGCCTCCCAAGTATTGTGATTACAGGCATGCACCACCACGCCCAGTTCCAGCTAGCTCTATTCAAGAAAGCTCCCCACACCCCTAAGTGGGCAGTGAAGAGCTTGCCAATGACAGTATCTTTGCACCCTGGCTATACTGATCAGCTCAGGAAAGAATGCTTCACTCAAACCAGGTTGATGAGCCGGGCGTGGTGGTGCACGCTTGTAATCCCAGTACTTGGGAGGCTGAGACAGGAGGATCACAGGTTAGTGAGGCCCTCCGCAACTTAGTGAGACCCTGTTTCAAAATAAAGAATAAAAAAATAGGGCTGCGGGTGTAGCTCAGAGGTAGAATGCCCCTGGGTTCAATCCTCAGTACTGCAAAAAAAGAAAAAAAGAAAAAAAAAACAGGTTGATGAGCTCCTTAACTGGGATTTTGCATCAGCTAACAGGAGACAGAAGGTCTTTCTTTACCCCAAGTCACTAAGTAGGGGGATATAATCCTAGAGAGTTGTCAGACTCCCCCAGCTCCCATGAAGGTCCAACAAGAGAGGATGAGGCCAAGGCAGAGAAAGGATTAGAGCCCCTGTGACTTTGGTGGGGCTTCTGGATCCAGTTGTTCCTGAAGCCCTCTCTGCTCTGTTCAGATCAGCAACATGAGCTAAGCCATTTCTGCTTTTTCCCTTAGACCAGTTTGAGTTGAATTTCTGTCTTTTTTTAAAATATTGGTCCTGAGCCAGGCGTGGTGGCACACACTTGTAATCCTACTACTTGGGAGGCTAAGACAGGAGGATCGCAGGTTCCAGGACAACCTCAGCGATTTAGTGAGGCTCTCAGCAACCTAGTGAGACTCTGTTTCCAAATAAGAAATAAAATCGGTCTGGGGTGTAACTCAGAGGTAGAAAGCCTTTGGGTTCAATTTCCAGTACCACAAAAAAAAAAAAAAGGAAGCCGGGCGTGGTGGCACATGCTTGTAATCCCAGTATTTGGGAGGCGGAGACCGGAGGATCCAGGTTCGCGGCCAGCCTCAACTACTTAGTGAGGCCCTCTGCAACTTCATGAGACCCAGTTTCAAAATAAAGTATAAAAAATAGGGCCGGGGGTGTAGCGCGGAGGTAGAACGCCCCTGGGTTCAATCCCTGGTACCGCAAAAAAAAAAAAAAAGGAAACAACCATATGGGCAAATTGAAAGAGGGAACACATAATATTCCCAATTCCCCAGCCCAGTGTGCTTCCTGCCCTTCCCTTCTGTGACATTCTCTGAACCCCTATAACACCCTTTCTTAGGCCTTTTTAGGTATAACTGACAGAAACCTGTCCAGGCTCACTTAGGCTAAACAGTAGGCATTATAGGGACGCAGGTGGCACGCCCAGCCTCAGGGCCACCTGGAAGCCAGGCTTGTGTGAAAGTAGAAGCACATACATGCTGCCTCACTGGTGAAAAGAATAATTCAGAATTTAAAAGAAATGCAGAGAGTAAGACCTGCCTGAGTCCCTCCCTGCCTCACACATCCAGCCTAGCCCTTCCTGATCACTTTCCTTATTTCTTTTTTCATGGTGCCAGGATGGAAGCCAGGGCCTCATGCACGCTAGGCAAGTGCTCTATCACCGAGCCACACACCCGTGCTCCCATCATTTTCTCACTGAATTGTAACCAGCTGAAGAAGAATATACTTTCCTAAATCATCCTGAGCATATCTTGGCTTGTCCAAGGCTCGACCTCCTGTTTGCCTCAAGGGCCCGTGGGCCTTCCAGTTAGCAGCTTCCAGTTAGCTCTTGGAGACAGGACTGCCCGGCGCTCCTGTTGGCAGAGGCTGCATTCCAACAACACACAGGCAACGCAGCAGTGGCCTCAGTGGCAGGGGATGAAATCATGGGGCGGGGGTGACAGTACGGTACAAACATATTAATTACTGAAACAATGACAAATATTTACTGGAAGAAAATGATGGGGACTTGGGGAAAGGAGAAAGGAAAGGTTGAAGGTGAGGCAGGAGCCAGGCATAGTGGTGCACGCCCATAATCCTGTAATCCCAGTACTTGGGAGACTGAGAAAAGAGGATCACAGGTTCAAGGCCAGCCTCAGCGACACCCTGTCTCAAAATTTAAAAAATAAGGTAAAAATAAAAAGGGCTATGGATATAGCTCAGTGGTAGAGCACTCCTGGGTTGAATCTCAGTAACACCAAAAAGAGAGAGAGAGAGACAAAGAAAGAAAGATGTTACAATAAAGCTAATTTTTAAAAAGCTGGGCACAGTTGCACACACCTGTAATCCCAGAACTTTGGGAGGCGGAGACCAGAGGATCCGGGTTCGCGGCCAGCCTCAGCTCTCTCACTCTCTCCCTCCCTGTCTCTCTCTCTCTCTCTCTCTCTCTCTCTGTCTCTCTCTGTCTCTCTCTCTCTCTCTCTCTCTCTCTCCTTAGTGAGGCCCTTCGCAACTTAGTGAGACCCGGTTTCAAAATAAAGTATAAAAAATAGGGCGGGGGGGGCACGGAGGTAGAACGCCCCTGCGTTCAATCCCCGGTACTGCAAAAAAATATATATATATATTCTCGCAAGTTCAAGGCCAGTCTCAGCAACTTAGCAAGACTCTGTTTCAAAATAAAAAATAAAAGCCGGGCGTGGTGGCGCACACTTGTAATCCCAGTACTTGGGAGGCTGAGACAGAGGATCGCAAATTCACGGCCAGCCTCAGCAACTTGTGAGGCCCTCCGCAACTTAGTGAGACTCTGTTTCAAAATAAAGAATAAAAAATAGAGCTGGGGGTGCAGCTCAGAGGTAGAATGCCCCTCGGTTCAATCCCCAATACCACAAAAATAAATAAATAAATAAATAGCCAGGCATGGTGGTGTGCACCTGTAATCCCAGTATCAGGAGGCTGAGACAGGAGGATCACAGGTTCATGGCCAGTCTCAGCAACTTAACAAAGCCCTCCGCAACTTAGTGAGACCCTGTTTCAAAATAAAAAAATAAACCGGGCATGGTGGCGCATGCTTGTAATCCCAGTACTTGGGAGGCTGAGACTGGAGGATCTGGGTTCGCGGCTAGCCTCAGCTACTTAGTGAGGCCCTCCGCAATTTAGACCCTGTTTCAAAATAAAGAATAAAAAATAGGGCTGGGGGTGTAGCTTGGAGGTAGAATGCCCCTGGGTTCAATCTCCAGTACTGCAAAAATAAATAAATAAATAAATAAATAATAAAATAAAATAAAATAAAATAGGACCGGGGGTATATCTCAGAGGTAGAATGCCCCTGGGTTCAATCCCCAGTACCACAAAAATAATAATAAAATAAAAAGGGAAGGGGGGTGTAGCTTGGAGATAAATGCCCCTGGGTTCAACTCTAAGTACCATAAAAAAATTATAAATGTAATATGGTATCCTGAGTGGATTCCTGAAATAGAAAGAGAACATTAGTGGGAAAGCCAGTGAAAGTTGAATAAAGTAGTTCAGTTGACAGTAATGTACCAACGTTGTTTGCTTAGCTGGGACAAACATACTGTAGTGATGTAACGTGACCAACGAGGGACACCGTGTGGGAGGTCTGTGGTATCTCTGCTATTTGCATTTTTTCTATAAATTCAAAACTTCTAAAATTTTAAAAATATATTTAAAAAGAAAGTAAGGTAGGGGTGGAGGGAGGGGAAAGGATCTGGCTTTCAAGTTGGAAGTGGAGAGCGTGGGAGTGGTGGCTCACACTTGTAATCCCAGTACTTGGGAGGCTGAGACAGGAGGATCGCAGGTTTGTGGCCAGTCTCAGCAATTTAGTTGAGGCCCTCCGCTACTTAGTGAGACCCTGTTTCAAAATAAAAGAATAGAATAAAATAGGGCTGGGGGTGTAGCTTGGAGGTAGAATGCCCCTGGGTTCTATCCTCAATAACACACACACACACACACACACACACACACACACACACACGTTGGAAGCAGAGGGAAGGTTTGGAAAGTGGAAGCCCTGAAATATCCGAACTAGGACCAGAGAGGCTGTGGGTCTTGAACTGAGCAGCTATCCTGTCCCCAGCACCCTGAGCAAGAGGTTCCTGTGAACTAGGTTAGCTCGGCTTCCCTCACCTGTGGGTGGAGGAGACAGGTCCAGCGTTGACTTTGCCAACTTCAACTCGGGCGCCTCTGGGGAGGTCTCGTTAGAAGGCGGCTCTCACTCTGGCAGGTCTGGATGGGGTCTGGACGCTGCTTCTCTAACTGGCTCCCAGGTGCTGCCGATGCTCCTGGGCCTGGTCCCGGCTACACTCTGAGGTGCAAGAAAGTGGCGAATTGGCCGACACCACTCACCTGGGAGAAGGGAGGGGACACTGAAAGGGAAGGCTGAAGCCCCATATTACCAGCCTTGCAGCCCAAGGAGGAGCACAGGCCCCAGAGAGGAGAGCAGGTCCAGTTCTGATTGTCCTGCAGACGGCCACACCAGGCACATGCCTTGCCCGGGTCCCGGCCTCATGCCCCACCTGTACAGTGGACATCGTCATGCCGAACACCCACAGCTCCAGGTTGTTCTGGGGCCAAGGGGGGTGTTCCTATGCAAGGTACACACAGTGTGACAGCTCATTGAAATGGTCAAGGCACCTACTAAAATAGCTTCGAATGATTTACGAAGTTTGCATTTCTCAGTTGGACATGGCAACGCATGCCTGTCATCCCAGTACTTGGGAGGCTGAGACAGGAGTGTCACAGGTTCAAGGCCAATCTCAGCAACTTAGTGAGACCCTGCCTCAAAATTTAAAAATTAAGGGAAAAAAAGGGTTGGGGATATAGCACAGTGGTAGAATACCCCTGGGTTCAATCCCCAGTAACACCCCAAAAAAATGTATTTCTCTGTTTCTATGAACATGGCTATGCCCTGATAAAGCCATTTTGCATTTATCCCATCAACAGGGAAGTATTGAAATCCCATGAGGCTTCCTAAGATTTTTGCCTTCTGAAGTTGGCTGTGGCGTGGAATCCAGATCTATAGTAGGTTAAAGCCAAGGAGAAACAGCCTGGTTCTTACCTCCACCTTCCAAGGCAAATGTCCCCTGTGTCCTTCCAAGTCTCTCACTCTTTCCTCACTCTGACACCACTCTCTGGCTGGGGTCCACAGAAAAGAGACAGACCCCCGCCCAGCCACCTCTTTCCTTCCATGTAGCCTTCTGCTGGTGAAAGACTGGGTCCCCAGCTCCTCCCTTCCTGCCTTGATGACAGACACTTTCTCTGGCTGCAGGACTGCCATGGGACCCAAGCCAACCCTGACAACTGTCCTGTGAGGGGCGGGGCTAAGGAACCCCAGCTCACCTTCAAGCTTAGCTTGCACAAAAACATTGATATGTGGCCACAGGAGTTTAAACATCACATCAAGGCAATGTGTTCATAGCAGATGAGAGGAAAAGAGATTAGAGTTGTTGACACCTGTGGGGTCATAGACTCCAGGAGTCTGATAACTGCTATGCCGCCACCACCCAGAAAAACATGCTTCAGCGCATTTTCACCCACCTCTGCTTCCAGTTGCACGGCATTCTGAACATTGGGTTAAGAAAGCCAGGTCAAAGCCGGCGTGGTGGCACACGCCTGTAATCCCAGAACTTGGGAGGCTGAGACAGGAGGATCACAGGTTCAAAGCCAGCCTCAGCAACTTAGGGAGGCCCTCCACAATGTAGAGACACTGTTTCAAAATAAAAAATAAAATATGGCTGGGGGCGTAGCTCAGAGGTAAAATGCCCCTGGGTTCAATCCCTAGTACCCCCCCCCAAAAAAAAAAACGAATGCCAGTTCCAGAAATGGGCATGATGGTACACACTTGTAATCCTAGTACTTGGCAGGCTGAGACCAGAGGATCATAAGTTCAAGGTCATCATCAGCGACTCAGGGAGACTCTGTTCCAAAATAAAAAATAAAAAGGGGCCGGGCGTGGTGGCGCACGCTTGTAATCCCAGTACTTTGGGAGGCGGAGACCGGAGGATCTGGGTTCGAAGCCAACCTCAGCCCTCTCTCTCTCTCTCCCTGTCTCTCTCTCTCTACTTAGTGAGGCCCTCTGCAACTTCGTGAGACCCGGTTTCAAAATAAAGTATAAAAAATAGGGCCGGGGGTGTAGCGCGGAGGTAGAATGCCCCTGGGTTCAATCCCCGGTACCGCAAACAAAAAGAGGGGGGTAGGGGTGTAGCTCAGAGGTAGAATGCCCCTGGGTTCAGTCCCCAGTACCATAATAATACTGAAGAAGGAGGAGGAGAGCCAGGCATGGTGGCACATGCTTGTAATTCCAATACTTGGGAGGCTGCTATAGGAGGATCACAAGTTCGAGGATAGCCTCAGCAAGTAGTGAGACTCGACCAAAAAAGAGACCCTGTTTCAAAATAAAAATAAAATAGGGCTGGGGGATGTAGCTCAGAGGTAGAGTACCCCTGGGTTCAATCCCCAGTACTCCCCGCCTCCAAAAAAAAAAGAGGAGGAGGAGGAGACAGCCAGTCCAGAGGCTCCTGTAAGCTACAGCTAATGGGAGGACACACCCGACAGCAGGGTAAGGTGATGGGTATGGCCGGGGTTCCAGTTTTCAGTGTCAACAATGCTGTCCCTGGGTCCTTAAGTCCTTCTCTCCATCCATCTTCCATCCACCTGGGTACAGGCTGACTGAGCCAAGACAGGGTGCTGGCTGCTCAGCCGGGCATGCCTGTGAGCTGCTTTCCCTGGACCCTGGGGAATCTCTGCGCATTGTGCCTTAGGCTCCACCTCAGCAGTCTACTCTCCCTGCCTGGGACTCCCTGGATTGCCCCCAGTGTCGCTTTGAGTCTTCATCCTTTTCTGCTCAGGCCAGGATAGAAAATAATGCACCTTTTCTCCCAGCACAGAAGTCTACAGGCTTTTCCTTGGAACCCAGAGGAAGCAGAAGGAAATAAACAAGAAGATCCAAATGCATAGGACCTCTCTCTGGCCCCAGATCGTGGCCATAAACTGGCAGTTCTTGGTCTTGGCTTAGCCTCTCCAAGCTCTTGGTTCGTGTGTGTGTGTGTGTGTGTGTGTGTGTGTGTGTGTGTGTGGTGCTGAGGGTTGAACCTAGGGGCATTCTACCTCCGAGTTGTTTTGGAAACAGGGTCTCGCTAAGTTGCTAAGGCTGGCTTCGAACCTGCGATCCTCCTGTCTCAGCCTCCCAAGTACTGGGATTACAAGTGTGTGCCACCACACCTGGCCAGCCTGTATATTATTCTGTATATTATTAAAAATCAGGAAAGCCCCCACCCCACTAGGATCTCACGGAAGCACCTGTGCATATCCTCAATCCTCCCTTTCCTCCAACTTGTCAACACAAACACGTTGGGCTCACATGCACTACACCCAATGAGGAAGCAACCCTGTGGCCCTCCCCAAAGAGTAGCGTTTTGTCTGAGTTATTTAAATTAACTATGTTTTCCACAGTTTTGCAGTTTATAAGGTACCATCATGGACTATCAGCATGGAAAGCTATCCAAAATACATTATTAAATGTAAGAAAGAGCCGGGCGTGGTGGTACACGTTTGTAATCCTAGTACTTGGGAGGCTGAGACAGGAGGATCCCAGCTACTTAGAAAGGCCTTCCACAAAGCCGGGGCATGGTGGCGCACGCTTGTAGTCCCAGTACTTTGGGAGGCGGAGACCGGAGGATCCCGGTTCGTGGTCAGCCTCAGTTCTCTCTCTCTCTCTCTCTCTCTCCCTCCCCCTGTCTCTCTCTCCCTCTACTTAGTGAGACCCTCCGCAACCTCGTGAGACCCAGTTTCAAAATAAAGTATAAAAAATAGGGCCGGGGGTGTAGCATGGAGGTAGAACACCCCTGGGTTCAATCCCAGGTACCGCAAAAAAAAAAAAAAAAAAAGAAAGAAAGGCCTTCCACAACTTAGTGAGACCCTGTTTCAAAATAAAGAATAAAAAAATAGGGCTGGGGGTATAGCTCGGAGGTAGAATGCCCCTGGGTTCAATCCCCAGTACTGCAAAAATAAATAAATAAATAAATAAATAAATAAATAAATAAATAATAGGGCTGGGGGCATAGCTCAGAAGTAGAATGTCCTTGAGTTCAATCCCCAGTACCGCAAAAAAAGTAAGAAAGAAAATTCCAGAACAGGATGTACATTCTGTTCTTGTTTTTACACACATTTGCATACATCTCTTTGTTTTTAAAAAATGCAGTCCCTCCTCCTTCTAGAAACAGTGGTTCCTCATCCCCACTACAGAGCTGGAGTGGGTCCTAGTATTGCCCGCATTGTACAGATGAGGAAATGGGCTGTGTGTGTATGTGTGTGGGGGGGTAACTGGCACACCGATTTCCCCTTGGTTTTCCTGCAGGGGCAGAAGCAGTGTGGACGCCTGGGGAGCTGCAAATGAGATGCCTGCACCCACACACAGAAGGAGAATCTCTTAAGGTGGCCCCTCACCTGAGGACTGCCCTCCTCTGTTCCCAGAGCTCAGGTGGAGGGAGGTGTTCTTGGACTTGTCAACACCCCTGCATGTGGCACTGGTGTTCTCGAATGATAACCAGCATTGGTACTGCAGTGTGTCTTTTGTAAAGCACCTTGTGGGATATTAGCTCATCTGGTCCTCAGTATACCCCTCTGGGGCAGGGATTATTGTCCTCAACTCACAGATTAAGAAACAGAGGCTCAGAGAGACCACGTGACTTGCCAAAGTCCCACAGCTAGGAACTTAGAGATTTAAGCCCAGGATGTCTGGTTCCAAATGGCAGGCTGGGTTTCCTCATGCATAAGCCACACTGGGAGGAGGGGTGGGTGGGAAGGGAGAGGTTCTGTGGTCCCCCCCCCAGATTGGTGTGCATAAGATTGAGAAAGGGGTAAGGGAGTCGCTCCTTCATCAAAAGATGAATCTCAGTACCTTGCTCCCTGCTCCTGGCGATTCTGTCTCAGTGGCTCTGGAGTGGGGTCCTGAAATCTGCATTTTCTCCAGCTCAGACTAGCAGTGGCCAGGCCCTTCAGCTACCTTTCCTCCTCAACCTGGGGAGGAAAAGGGGACATGGCACGTCCTGGCTTTAGTGCAGTGACTCCAAGGACCCCGAGATGTCCATACTGGGAGAGGAGGAAGCACCACGCCTCTATGGAAAACCTCTGAAGACCCCAAGAGGAGACAGATGGAAAATGACAGGAGGACTGAACACCCTCTTCAGCTCTTTCCCCACGTAAGGCCGGAGGCTCAGGAGTCCCATGTTCTCTGGCTACCTGGAGGAATTGGAAATTCCCCATACTGTGGCTTAATCTGATCTGCACCTGGGTCAGACCCTGGCTCTGGACATGGCGGTGAGTGAGAGGGGCCTGGGTCAGAGCTCTAGGGCCTTGACACGATCGCAGAGCATCATCTCACATGAGAGGTTGCCACCAGATCTCAGGTCACAGGGAGACCTTAGAAGCCAAATTCCTGTTACACACATGCACACATTGCCCTCCATCTTTCTTCTCTAAGGACAGTCCCAAAATCAAGGACAAAGACTTAGAGTGACCTTAATGGACCCCTCATCCTATACCTGTCCCGGGGGTCCTGCCCACCCTGATCCTTGCCTCTCTTCCATGTCCAGGGCTGGGGAGTGCCCTGCAGTGGGGTGGGGGTAGGTCTCAGAAGTAGGACCTTGGTGAGTGTGGCTGTGCAGGATCAAGGGTTTGGTGTCAATAAATGGTGGTGGCCTGGGCCAGTGAGAGGGTATGCCTGGCATACCAGGGACAGTGTGTATCAGGAATGTGAGGGACCTCATGGGGCACGGGGGTTACTGCTGTGCTCCCCACCCATTGAGTTCTCTACCAGGGTGTCGCCTGGAAGCTCCAGGGTCCCTGGTTCTTCCAAAGCAGTACTGTCACCACCTCTCCTTATCTACCCTGAATGGTTTGGCCCAGGACCTGTGGACTAACCCTGGGTTGGCGCTCACTCTTACCCTGCCTTTCTATCTGCAGTGTGCTTGCTTGCTAGCTGGGAACACAGCTCACCAGGTCAGGCTTGAAGAGTGTGATATAGAGAAATTTCTGTGTGTGTGTGTGTGTGTGTGTGTGTGTGTGTGTGTGTGTGTGAGAGAGAGAGAGAGAGAGAGAGAGAGAGATATTTTATTTTCTGGTACTGGGGATTAAACCCAGGGGCATTCTACCTCCAAGCTACACCCCCAGCACTTTTTATTTTGAAACAGGATCTCACTAAATTGCTGAGGATCTTGCTAAGTTGCTGAGGCTGGGCTTAAACCTGTGATCCTCCTGTCTCAGCCTCCCAAGCACTGGGATTACAGGTGTATGCCACCAACCCTGGCTATATAATTTTATTTTTAATTGACAAATGAAAATTGTGTGCATTTATGGTGTACAACACGATGTTTGGTATATGCATATACTGGTGTATGAGAAGAAATTTCTAATCTTCCGGTTGGAGGATATAAGCCCGGCAACAGAAAGGAAAGAGGTAAGGTCGGCGCAGGACTAGCAGCAAGCAAGGAGTCATCCCTTCCGTGTGTGGACCCACGAAGACTGGGAAGCCCTTTCTGCCTGTTTGTGAAAGGGATCTCTTTCCTGAAGGCAGGGACATGGTTAATGTGACCAGAAAGTCAGATCCGGAATTTTACAGCCCGCTAGCGTGGGGCCCAGGCAATGCCAAAACACGGACAGCAGAGGGAGCTCTTGCCTAACCTTTCCGGCGCGGAGGCCGGTGCGAAGACCCGGACTTTTCCAGCCCGGAAGGTTCTGATCTTTGCTCCTAGGGAGGGAACCGGGCTAGGGTAGGAATAGAGATAAGTAGGGACTCGCAACGTCCCCTTTAGGAGCTTACCAGGTATGGCCTCTTGAGACAGCCCAAGGAAGACGTTTTTCCCCGCTCCCCGAAACAGAGACTTGGGGTGGCGCTTTACTCAGCCCCACCCGGTATCTAACCCTGAAAGTGCGTCCCCGGGTACTGCGGACTCCAAGGGGAACCCCCCTCTGTTCCCCTGGTATTCCTTGCCGCAGCCCCTCCTAAAAGCTTTGTGATAGAAAGTAGGAGTGAAATGTGTTCACGTAAAGGCTTTTGATTAGAGAGTGGGACCGCGACAAAGTGGGTATTGGGGTTCCAGGTAGGGTAGGGGGAGAGGTGTGGCTGAAGGGTGCGTACGGCTATTGAATGTCGCCACAAATACCGCTAGGTGGCGCTCAAAGCCCGCGCCACAGAGAAGCGCAGGCTTCTGAATATGTGGGCTTGGAAACCCGAGAGGGCTGGCAGAACCTGGTGTCGGGTCCAGGAACCCTCCTCACCTAGAGAGTGGCCTGGTGCACTGAGGACTACAGAGCAGCCATCGTTCTCCAGAGGCTTGGAAAGGGAGAGGAGAAAAGGAAGTGAAAGGCTGGGCACAAGCTGCCAGGGACCGAGGAGGCGTGCCCCCCGTCTCCCCCGGACCCGGAATGGGGAATCCCTGGTCTCTTAGTGTGTCGTCGGCCCACCAGCCTCTAGAGAATTCATGGATTCGGTTCTGAGGAGCTGGGAGAAGAGTTTGGAGTCTTGAGCGTCCGATTTTGGCGTGGAAGGAAAAACCCAGGAGCATGCCCATCTGCTTTCTCCCAGAATTCGTGGGTCTGGGTGTGAGCACCTGCTCTGGGCTTGCCCGACCCACCCCCTGGCTACTGGCCAGGGTGGGGGAGGGTGTGATCTCTGTATCTCTTCTTAGCTCTTCCTTAAAGCCCTTAGCGATTTGCCCTGACGCTGGAGAATCTGTCTCAACCTTTGAGGAACTGCACCCTTCCCCCACCCCCATCCCGGGGCCCAGGAGGAAAGGGGAAGGGGGCTTTGAATGTGTCTCAGATTCGTTCCCAGGTCAGAATTAGTCCCTCTGAGACACCTTCAAGCCGCGGGCCCTTCTCTGCCAGAGGCCTCCCTGGACTGATCTTTTTGGCCCAGCTTAGCTTCTGCCCACCGCCTAAAAATTAGAGAGACTTTAATGCCCCAAACCTGTGGGGTCCTCCCTCCAGCCTCTCCCCATCTCCCCAAGCTCGGGCCAGAGTCCCATCCCTCCCCACTCCTCACCCCCCCACACCGAGTTCAGTGGGGGGCCTATGTGGAGGGAAGATCTGGAAAGACCAGTGGCCCCAGCGCAGGCGTTAACCCTGCCCACGGTCTAGGAAATCCAGATCGACCCGCGGCTCCGGGTCAGGCCAGACTGGAGCTCCTTAGTGAGACCTGAACCCACCGGCTTCTCCTCAAAATCGGAGGGTGGCGGGGACCGAGTGAGTCGCATTAAAGGGGAGATAGAAATCTGGAATCCGAGACTGAAGGAGGCGGAGACTGGGACCCGTAAGGTGCGCCGGAGACCGTCCCTGCCCACTCTCCCGGCCCGTGGCCTGAGCTGCGGCCGGGAGTGAGGGGCCGGGGAAGGGGCGAGTTCCTGGGAAGCGGGAAGTTCAAGTCTGAAAGGACTCTGAGTCTCCCTCTGGGACTGCAAAGTCCCCCTCGTTCCGCCCCACCCCTGCCTGCGTGCGGGAGTCAGCACGCTCTCGAGTAGGTGGTCCCGGGCGGAACGAATCCAAAGTTCCAGGGGAAACTGGGAGAAGTGGGTGGCTGGGAGTCTGTCGCCCCAAGGTGCCCCACCCGCTTCGCAGTTTTGACACTACCAATCGCCAAGCCTCCTGGGGAATGGAGCCCGCCCGCTGAGAGTCCCCGCCCTCTCCCCGAGGCCGGAGGTATTAGTGCTGCTTGATCAGACCTCATTTCCTGCGAAAATGGAAACATATCCAGGGTCCTTAATAAAGTGAATGACGAGGCTTCGGGTGTAATTGGGCTTCCGTTTTGTGGCGATTTCCTTAAACTGACAGTGGAAAAAAATATAAACTCACAGCACCCAGAGGTAATTATGTGACTATCAGAAGAAGTACGGAGTGGATTAGCAGAGACCCGGAGCAACGATCTATCTGAGAAATGGGCACAAACGCTTACCCAGACCCGGGGCACCCAGGAGGCCGGGACCTCCACACCAGTCCCGAATCCAAGCGCGCGCTTCCGCAAGCTTCCGACTCTCCAGTCGCAGCCTGAGACCCGCCCGCCGCTGCCATGGGAACACCCGGGATCAGTATTTATACGCAGGGGCGGCGGGGGTGGATCTTTTCCTTCCTCACAGAGGAGGGGCGTCCTCCCGGGCTGGGGCGGCCTGGCTGCGAGTCCCCTGACCGCTCCCCCGGCCTGCGCGCGCGGGCTGCATATTTCTATGCATAATCCAATTTTCTCCGTGACTATCTAGTTAAACTCTTTAACAACAGCTACATAATTAGAATTTGGATTCCCATTAATTTTCCCTGGGCCTCGAACCATTTGCAGCTCACACTGGTAATTAATGCGATACATCACTAACTTTACCCAGAGCCGACCAGCCCAACTCAGGTCGCTCGGCCCCAGCCCCGCGCCCCCACGCGGGGCCCTGCCTCTGGACCCTGTTTTCAGGGTGGGGGCTGATTCCCTCCCTCCAAAATCGAACGCCTCTCGGCACGCTCACCCAAAGCCTTTCTTCTTTCTAGGAAATTTCACAATTAAAAATATTTATCGGGAGCAGATTTACGTTTCTGGGTTTCCAGTCTCGGGGCGTCTGGGTAGGCTATTAAGAGTAATTAGCATCTTTTGCGCATGCAGATTTACTTCGCTCATTGCCACATAACTCATCCCTAAAAGCCGGCGCAGGCGAACGCACAGGCCGGCGCCAGAGCCGCTGCCAGAGCTACCGCCGCCTCCCGGGTCTGACTCGGGTTCCCGGGCCTCGCTCCTTTAGTACACTGCGGGCTCCCAGTGTCTCTGGTCAGCCGCTTTGTCGGTTCCAGAGTGGGGAGGCCAAACAAGTTGTGAAAAGGCTCCCAACCAGAAGCCAAAAGACGCCAGGGCGACCTCAGGCGGTAGGGCGGAAGACCCAAGCGTGACTTTCCCCGGCCTCGCCGTCCGGACTGCAGACCTCGCGATCGTGCTTGTGTATGCACACGCGAGTGGGCTCTGTGTGCACGCTCGCGTGCGCGCGAATGCACATGTATATGGTTGCTAATGCATGTTCCTGGGAGTGTGCAAGGGCGCGTGTGGAAAACGAGTTGATCTCTTTCTTCCCCCTCCTCCCGGCCCATCGGTTCCCAGGACCGCAGCTCAAACGCCAGTCCATGACCACCCAGCTGGGGCACTGAGGTTCAGAAGGACCGGAGCTCGGACCTCTACCTTTCCTCTATTTCCCATTTGCAGAGCCGGCCCCAGCCAGCCAGACGACCTGCAGCGCCCAGCCAGGGGGAATTCGAAAGCCCAACACTGGTTTGCTTCCTATAGGTGAGAGGCTGCCAGAGAAAGCACAGGCAGAGACCGGGGTCACTGAGCAGCCCCAGGAGGAGGCCGGAGGTGGCGGGGCCGCGGAGTGGCAGATGAGGGGTGGATCGGACAAAAGGACAAAGTTAGAAGGGCCAGGGACTGAGAGTGCGGCTGTGGCTCCCGGGCTCCGGGCCGAGGCACCCACCCCGGGATCGTTATTAACGCGCTGGGAAGTCCGCGAGCCGCCCAACTTTCTTCTCTTTAATGAGCCTAGAAGAAGAGGCTGCCCTGAAGGGGTTTGTTCATTAAAGATGTAGCTGGAGGAATATTGTCTCATTAATTATCTGGTTTTAATTACACTCCTACCCTTTGAATCCAAAGATGGGAAAAGTTGATTTGGTGGCGCCACCTCCTTTAGCTTAGAATCAGGCTGGGCTAGGGGGACAGGAGGGGTGAGGGGGACTGCCTGTGCCTGCTATGGGCGGTGTCTGGGGTATGTCCAGTGAGAATTCTGTGTGAAGGGACTCTATGCCTTAGTGTGGGGGTGGAGGAAGCATGCCTGTGGATCTGAAAATGTGCATGTGTGTGTCTGAGTGTGTGTGACCATGTGCGCCACAGAGCTTGGGTGAACGTGACTTGGGTGTCTTTGTGTGCTCCCTGCCTGTGTGTGGTTCTGTGCATCCGGGTGTGCATGTGGGTAGCTGAGTGTGTCTACAGACAGGCCTGAGAACAGGGGTCTAAATGAACAGAGTATGACTGGATAGCTGTGTCTGCACGAGTATCTAAGACAGTGGCTTCCTGCCCATCAGTTCAAGCGACAGTGTCTCTGGGACTCTGCTGCGCCTGGCCCTCCCATATATGACTGAAGGGGGGGCGGGGTCCATGGCTGGAGTGTACCAGAGCTGTACTGCTCCAAGGACATGGTTCAGTTTCTGAGGGACCCTAGAGCTGGGGTGCCACCTGGAAATCATGGTCCTTGTGGGGGGAGTTACTTAAGGGGGTGCTCCTCTCTGCCTCGTCCCTTGTCAGGCTGGTGCTGGCGCTAAAATGGGGGCCGTTTTCCCTTTAAATCGCGGACACTTTGACAGGGGACATTAAGGACCCGGCTGCTCAGGCTGAGCAGATCATAAAACCGGACAGGCAATTTCTGCTCCCGCCAAATAGCCGGGCAAACTCGTTCTGCATCTTTGGTTTTAATGCACTAAACTGGCAGCTAAGCAGGGAGCGAGCAAAGGAGGGGGCGGGGAGCCCCCCACATACACCGGCGCACACACCGGCACACGGCACACGCCGCAAACACCCCTTCACACCCTCGTGCCCCACGCCCCGCCCCGACCCCCCCACTGGCGGAATTATCAACTAGAATTTGATTAATATGCAAATCGCAGGCAAACAGCTCCATATAATTCTTTCAGTGGAGAGTAATTAATCACCAGTTAAAGCAAATTAATACATATATCAATTTTGTCAGAAACATGCTTAGTTCAATCGCCCGTAAAATTGAAGTTTGAAGTATTAAGAGGCTCTGCAGAAACGCCAGGACTAAAACTTTCAAATTGATCCTATTTAGTAATCAATCAGGCTCTCCCCTCAGGTTAATCTGCCTAATTTTTCATCTCAAATCATACACTTTACTGACACGCCATCTAGCAAACAGTCGATAAAAAGTTAACAAAAATGATAACGACTCCAGCCAGAGCCATTGTGCGGGGCGGGTGGGCGGCAGGCAGCTTTGATTGCATTTCTGGGGTGGTTGGGGATTTGGATTTTTCCTGGGCCAAGGGCTGGGAGCTCCCCCAGACAGCCGAGGCCTCCCTGCCCCACCACTCTTGTCTGCTACTGGCCATCCTCCCTCTCTTGGACATCAAAACACCAGCAGCATTTCCTCCAAAGCCGCCTCAAACAACTAGCATCCTTCCCACTCCTGTGCTTGAAGAGAATGTCAGGAAGCCCGCGCCTTGTGTGCTGTGGGTAACTCTGGCTGGTGCCTCTATCCCTGTGCCTGTATTGTGTGTAGAATGGGGGATGGTGCATATCTGTTCAATTCTTGTGTGTGCCACTGGCTGCCTGTGTTTGGATGGGTGTGCTGTCATATGTGATGGCATAGAGTGTCCAGGCAGCCTGTGTGTCTGTGTCACTGTGGGTGTGTATTGGGTTCCTGCATTGAGGGGTCTGTGTGACTGGGTGCCTACCTTGTGTGTGTGCAGTGTTTCTGGGATGTTTGTGAGATACTATGTGCCTGTGTGTGGCTGCTCTGCTGCCTGGGCCTATGCTTCCTGTACATGCGGGACCTCAGGCAGCTAAATCAATAGTGTCCCTCACAGACAGCAAGAGAGCAGACAGTCGCTGTGATGACCCAGACACTTCACCTTGAATGGCCTCTGGGAAATGGGAGAGGTCAGCCACTTCTTCACCTAGCCCCCTCTCCAGCCTCTGCCTTGGGGGAAGAGGCCCCCATTTCCTGGCAGAGGGGACTCCCAGCCCTTGATCACCCTGTCCTCAGAGCCCTGGACCCATGCTGCAGACCTGGCCTGCTGAATTTGGGAGGGGTGGAGGTGCAGGCACTCAGGTAGGAATACCCGCATCCTATGTGCTCTGAGTCACATCTACACCCAGGTGCAGTTACAACTCATCTCAAACCCCTGTATACACATGGTGACAACTAAACCTGCACAGGTCCCAGGATAAACACAGGTAACCAATCTTCCTTCACCATAACATCCACCCTACTCACTGACAACTAGCAACGTCCAGCTCCCCATGGACATGCCCATGCTTCTGCACTCACTCGCAACGATCAATTGATCCCTGCACAAATTCACACTCATTCCAGGTTCACCCCCAGCCCTGCTGGCAGCATCTCCTGCCCACCCACATGCACATGTGTGCCTATTGCCATTTGTAGCCTTCCTAGTTTGGGCAGAACTGAGCCCCCACAAGGAGGAGTGAGTGAACTGGGGGAAACTGGGCCTTCGAGGGCTCCCTGAGATTGGTGCAGCCAAGAGTGGGTCTGCACATCACTCTAGAGACATTCAGCCTAGTGACCAGCTCGAATGGGAAGGCACAAGGAAGGTAGCTAGGCCAATGCCTCACAGCACAGCAGAAGATACTGTTCCCTCCCCGACCTGTTCTCAAAGAATCAAAGTCACAGGACTCAGCTGCCCTGGAAGTAGATTTACTCCTGCTGAAGGTCCTCCATCCCACCATCTGCTCACTTCTCTTGTGAGCTACCTTCCTTTCAGCCCAGGTACTGTCTACCCTTGCCCCCACCACCACCTTGTACATGTAAATTTGAGTAGCCAGCTTGGCCAAGCTGTTTGGAGCTAGTATTCCTGTTGTCTGTAGCTTCAGTTCCATGTCAATGTGCATTCTCCCGATTATCAGCTCACACCAGCTCCCTGTACACATCACACACCCAGCATTGCTCGCCCTGCCTGGGTCACACCCACTCCAGTGACGACTTAGCTCTTTTCCTCTCTAATGCACAAATTCAGTCGCACCTAGTTGCACACACTAGTTTGCAACAATCAATTACACAGAACGCAGCGGTACTCACCCAGTCACTCCCAGTTGCACATGCTCTGTTTCCATCAATCAGCTGCACATGCTCAGTCTCCCAGTGACACACACTCAATGACACACTCAGGAACGCACTCTCTTTGGTCCCCACATAGCTCACAACATATACACCCTCAGCCTCAAGTCTTTCCCAGGCCTGGCAGCTGCTGGGAGAAGAAGGAAGGAGTTATTAATGGCAACCAGCAGCCTGGGAGTGCAGAGGTGGGGCCCCAAGGGAAACTTAGGGCAGGACTTCTCCCTCCATGGTGTCACCCTCTCATGTGTACAACAACAAAGCCCAGGAACCCTCACCTTCCTTCACTCCAGTCCCAAGAGACTGGGCCACTGGACACACTCAGGGGCCAGGCTCTCGCGCATGTGCACGCGGGCACACACACACACACACACACACACACACACACACACAATCTACAGATGGACCCATCACCCACAAACCCCTCACACCTACAGCCCAGTCACACCACCCAGCTCACCCAGTTCTGCTCCCCAACTCACACCCACCTGGAAGCCATGGGAGCCCTTCTCCATCCTACAACAGCAGCCTCCTACCCATTCGCCCTCCTCACCCCAGCCTGCTCAGTTTCCCAACCCACCCAGGTTCCTTGTTCCTTTTCCAGGAGCCTTGCAGCTCCTGACCTTACTCACCCTGGCTACTGGTCTGGCTGCTCCCCTTATATATCCGGTTCTCCCTTATGCCCCCTCCTAAGTGCATGTGTTTGGGGATCGTGTGTATTGTTGGCACAAACTGCTTTCTGGGCCCCATGAAAGAGGGGCTGTCCGTTGGGGGTTGGGTGCAAAGCCCAGGAGCCCCTGGGTTCTGGTGGCTGGGAATTCGCAGGGCGGGTGAGTGGACTTTCCAGGACCCAGTGGCTCAGGAGGGTGGGAAGGAGGGGGTCCCCGCGGCGACGGGCAGGGGCGGAGGGGAGGCGTACGGCCCCAGCCCGTCCCTTTCAGGGGGGACTCATGCATCAAACTTCAATTTTCCGGACGATTGAATTAGTGATTTTTTTTCTCCTGAACTAAAATACACTTAAGTCTTTGGGATTAATTACCACGTTCTGGTCCCTCAGACTGGAGTATTACTTATCAGAGCTGCGTCTGACACCGGCCCGACACCTCGTAAAATAAGGAACTGCGCCTCCCGGCCTCACCCGGCGCCGCCCGCCTGGCCGCGGAGCCAGGGAAGCCGGAGCTGGGGAAGCTGAGCCAGCCGGATCGCGCGGTGCGACTCGGCCTGTTGGCGCGCAGAGGGGTACCCAGCAAGGAGAACAGAAACTAGCCGCATCCCGGGACTTGGCCAGCAGCGCCGAGACCAGGGACTCAACGAGGAAGGGAGAGACCGAGCCGAGGCTCGCCTTTCCTGGGCAGCGGGGAACCGAAAGTGGGTCCGCCGAGAGGCCAAATTCCTGAGGGAACAGGTCGGCAGTGGCCCCAGGCGGTGATGGAACTCGGGCGAAGGGTTGAGCCTTAACGAACTTCGCCCATACAGTGGCCGCGGGTCCCTTAGCCACCCACACGATCCGCGCCACACTTAGACGTACTCTCAGACACGCAATACACACGCCCCGCTCCAACGGAGCCCACGCAAGGGCGCTCACGCCACCCACAGCAGCCCCTGAGACAGGCCCAGCAGGCACCCGCTAAGAGGTCCAGGGCTGTCACTTGGGGTTCAAGGCTTTCTCACAACACAGGTCCCCTTGGCAGCAACCGAGGCGCGTCCAAGGCCATCTGAACGCCCCTGGGCCGCGCGCGAGTAACAGCCTTCATCAGGATTGGTAGAGCTGCGGAGACTTGGGCTAGAGCTCAGGCTGCCCAGGATCCCAGCCTGTCGCCTCTGCCTATGGCCCAGCCCCTGGGCCCTCACCGGGGTTGCCGGCTTCCCTCTACCCCCTGCACCTTGGGGTCTGGAGATGAGCCCCAAGCTGTGGTGCTCTATCCCATCCGAAGCCGGGCCTCAACAACTGCACACGTGGTCCACCGGGCTCCAGAAGCCACCAGCAGCCCCGCGGAGGTATCGAATTCAGCGGAGCCGAGGTGACAGCGGAGTGGTTCGGTCCACTCCCCAAATTGTGGCGCGGCCGAGCGTTAGGCGCTCTTTCCTCGGTCCTCCCGGACTCGGGCTTAGCCTAAGGCTCCGGGTACACCTCTCTCCCGCTTCCCTCCGACCTTGGTGCAGTCCTTCCGCTCGCCCTCCTTTCTAGCCTATGCAAACAACGAATTTACAATTTATTTTTCAAGGCCTGGGTCCCGCACCACCTCCTCTGGGAAGCCACAACCACCCTGGAGCCCTAGGCCGTCCTTACGCATTGTGCAAGTGGCACTTCCCTGTCCACCGCCAGGGTCTCGTTAGTGTCTGGGGTGCTTCCGAACTCGCCCACTAGACTGGGAGCTCCTTGAGGGCAGGAACCAGATCAGATTCGTTTCAATTTCCCCAGCCACCTGCGTGCAATAAACATTTGCTGAACTGAATTGATTTTCCTTTTATTTTATTAATCCTTCTCCTTCCTTCTTTCCCTCTTTCTTTTCCTCCTTCCTTCCTCCCTCGTTATTTTTTATTTCTTGGTTATATTCAATTGTCATGTTTTTCAGGCTCATTAAATCCATTTAGAGACAAAAGAATAAAAGGCAGAAGGGGAAGGGAGGGGGAGGAGGAAAGGGGGAGGGGAGGGGAGGGGGAGGCCGGAGAAGCAAACAAATAACCCGCTTTAACTAGACGGGCGGATAAATGGCCCCGTTTCTCCTCAGCCCCGATGCGCCTGCTTAGCTGCGCGCCCCGCGGGCGCCGCAGCTCGGGTGGGCTCAGCCCCGAGGCCGCCGCCCCCAGCCCGAAGGGACCCAGCAGGGCCCAGCCCAGGGCGGCAAAGCAAGGAGCGGCCGGAGGTGCCAGGGCCGCTTCATTGGGATTCATGGGCGTGTTGGGCGGGCGGCCCGGGGCGCGGGGCGCGGGGCGGGGGCCGGGCGGGGGGGTGCGCGCGGCGGGCGCAGATGCCCGGGTGACCGCCGCGCCGCGGTCCCTGCGCCGCCTTTGTGCCGGGGAGGCGCGCGCGGGGACCTAATCCATCAAATTGTCTACAAATTGTGAAGAAAATTCAAAAACCATATGGTCGCCAGCGCCGGCGCGCTCTGGGCTGCGGAGGGCCGCGGCCGTGCCCGCACCGAGAGCCGCGGGGGGCTGGGCCCGGCTATTGTCGCCTGTCAGCGGCCGCCCGGGCCCATTCGTCCCGGCCTTCATGGTCCGCGCTCCGAATTACAGACCCATCCATCCTGAGAGAGGGCGATTTATGTCGCCCGGGAGGAACCGGCCACAAGCCCGCGCGGCTGCCCGGCCGCCTCCTTCCTTCTCTCGTTCCTCTTCTCTCTCTTCTCTTCCCCTCTTCCCATTCTCTTTTTCTCCTTCTGTCTCTTTCTTCCTGTTTCTGTCGGTTTCTCTCTCCGCGCCTATAAATTTTCCTCTTCCCTTCTCTCCTCCCTGTCTGTGGCTGTCCACTTTCTCTGCTTCTGGAGTGTCTATCTGTGCTCCCTTTTCTGTTTCTGGCTGTCTCTTCGTTTCCTCCCGGACACGCACGTTCCTGACTCAGGCCCGGGGGCCCCATCGCCTGCCTGAGACCAGATGCGTATTTCTCACATCAATTTTGCGGAGAAAGAGAGCCGAGAGACCGGAGGCGGGACCCTACTCTGGTGACAGGGGCCACTCGCCAGCCCAGAGACAACAAAAGCCCAGAGAGAAACTCGCTCTGTCCGGGAAAGTGAAAGCAGCCAGAGCCCGCGTCACAAACACCCTCGGGGTGCCGCGAACCCCAGAGTTCCTGCAAGATCCAGTCTCTGCCCCCAGCCTAATTCTGGACCCAGAACTTGGGAAGGTTACCAGAAATTTACCACATAGCCCAGACAATTTGGGCTCACATCTCCGGGTACCCTTATGTGCAATTCTGCCTGCCCTTGTTGCCTTCAGCCTCATTTTCTTTTACCCACCCCCAGATGAGGCCCTGGGGCGGGACCAAAACTTGGGAGCCCCTAGGCTCCACCCTGATGTCCAACCGAGTGACACCTGCCAGTGCACGCCGGGTTTAACCCGAGTCTCCTCTAGCGCAGAGGTAGAGTGCCTTGGATGGGGGGGGGGGTCCGCAGGAACGCAGGACAGGTCTCACCCCAAACAAATTAATTTTGTGCCATGTCACCCCCCACGAACACTCACGTTTTCTGTGTTGCATGCCTTGCTTTTTACCCCGACCTGGCGAAGCCCGCTTCTACCCCATTTAGTAGCTGCTTCATGTTTATCGGCAGGAAGCACCTCCTCCCATTGCTTTCCTCTCGCCTGGTGCTCTCATGCCTGCCCCGAAACCCCCCCAAATCTCCAAGGCTGGGGTGACGGCTGAGAAGCAGCCGTGAGAAGCTCAGCCTGCCGTGGTCCCCCGGATTGGGCCCACTCACTCAGACACGGTCACGGCAGGTTCTAGTAAAATGGCAAAGACTTTATTTATCGGAGAAAGAGACCTCGGGTACAGTCCGCGGAGGAGAGGATAGGGTAGGGACAGGGAAGGGGCACGTGGGACCCACCCTCATCGGGCCACCCTTGTCTGGCCAAGTCGAGCTAGGAGCGGGGTGTTGGAGACGGCAAGACAGACCCAGAGCTGCGGAGGAGGTGGGGGTGAAGACTCGGTTGGCCTCCTCTCTGTCTCTGTCACATGCAAAAAAATTCTAAAAAGAGTAAAAAATAATTCTAGGGCTTTGGGTTCTGTTTTTGATGGTTGGTTGGATGGATGTCCCCCTACTTTGTCCCTAAGAGCCGGACTCCAGCAGTCAGTCCGAGAAAATGCCGAAGGGAGGGAAGAATCTTAAAAATAGCATTACTGGGCCTTGGGAGGCAGAGATGGCATCGAAAACAGACTTCTCTCATGGGGGGAAGGAAAGATCGATTTTGAAACTTGCAAGTCAGGACCCGGCTGCCCCCCTTACCCCCTTCCCACACGGGGAAAAAAGGCGTAAGGAAATAAAAGTCAACTGCAATAGGCCTTGGGAGGCGAAGGAAGGCGCGGACCCGAGCATTCGCCACATGCAGAGAAAAATCAAAACAGCCGGAGCAGCCCCCTTTTCTGGACGTGCGGGGTTAGTGTTCCCAGCTCTGGATTCTGCCTCCACCCTCAGCCAACCCGGCAGCCCGAGAGCTTTGAAAACATCAAAATCTCTGAGATTTAAAAAAAATAAAAGAAAGAAAAATCAGGTTGTGGTGGGAAGAACCCACTATATAGGTTTAAATATTTATACAGAAGCCATACAGAATTGCACGGCGAGGGCTCCCGGGGCGGCGGAGGCTGCGTATGGCAGCCGGCCCGGCCGGCCAGCCCGGGTTTATTGCTTCGAGAGGGAAGAGGCTGCTGCCGGGAGCCGAGTCCGGGCCCGGGGACAAGGGAGGAGGCAGGAGTTGCAGAGGAGGTCCCAGCTCCCCTCGGCGGTCAGGTCCGGGAGGCGGCGGGCAAGCGGGCACTAGGGGCCCGGTGAGGCAGAAGATTCAGGGCGCCGCTCAATCGTCCACGTCGATCTCTTCGTCTTCCTCGTCCTCCGAGCAGTCCTGGCTGCTGGTCCGCTGGTCCGTGAGCGGGGAGGCGGGAGAGAGCTGCAAGGGCCCTGCGCCCGGGGCCTGCGGGGCGCCTGGGGGTAGGGCAGGAGAACCCGGCCTCGACTTGGCCCTGCCGCAGCCGCCGCCACCGCCGCCTGCGGCCTCCGAGTTCTGCTCGAGTTCGGCCAGCGCCACGATGTCCATCTGCCCGCTGGGGCCCAGTTTCTTGGCGGACTCCACGTCGGCCTTCATCTCCTCCAGATCCCGCTTGAGCTTCGCGCGCCGATTCTGGAACCAGGTGATGACCTGTGCGTTGGTGAGGCCCAGCTGCTGCGCGATTTGGTCGCGATCTGCCGGGGACAGGTACTTCTGGTATAGAAATCGCTTTTCCAACTCGTAAATCTGGTGGTTCGTGAAGGCCGTGCGCGACTTTCGCCGCTTCTTGGGGGTCTGCCGCTGTCCAAAGATGGTCATCCCATCTCGGCCTGGAAAGAAATGACAGTATAGGCTCCCTTCGGGAAAGTAGAGACCCCACCCCGGCTCTAGCCCAGTAACTCCCCACCCCACCCAGGCTCCTCCGGCCTGCAATCTGCCCCTATTCCCTTCTCCGATTTGATCCAGCCGCTCACACCAGAGCTTTGGCTCCTTATGTCTTCTGGTCTCCTTGAAGTGCCTAGGAAAAATTATTTTGGTCTCTCTCCATTACCTAAGAGTTGATTTGAAAGATCGGAAGTCTCTGAGAGTCAGAGGACTCCAGACAGCCACTCCCGGATTTCAGTGTGAATGTAGGTTCCCCAACCCTTCCCAGCCCTCTGGACTCTATCCTACCCAGAAGGTTCCATCAAAAGATTCTCTCAATGATTTCCCACCCAGAGGAGTAGGGCTGGGAGCGCCCAGGCCACTGGGAACCCAAAAAACAGAAGAGGCCGGGCAGACAGACTGCGGAGAGCTTGGGTTCCCCACACTCCTCTCAGATCACCCCGACTCTGGCCTACCCGAAGGTTCCTAGGAAATAGGGATTGGGTCCCGTTTCACCTATCTCCATTCCCAGCGGCAGCGGCTTGGGCTGGAGGGCCCTGGCGGCTGGCGCGGGAAGAGGTGGGCAGAGGGTAAGGCACAATGCACAGGGCACAGAGGCGCGGGGAAGCTAGTGGTGATGCCTACCTTCGGCTGCCTGCAGGACGCTGACCTCCAGTCCCTTAAAGGTCTTGCTGGCGAGCTCCTCCAGCGCGCACAGCGGCGAGGTCTGCGACAGCAGCGCGCGGCCGGCCAGGGGCAAGCCGCCCGGCGCGTGCTTGTCCGCGGCGGCCAGCAGGTGCGCCGCCCCGCACAGCGAGTAACTTCTCCGCACTGACGGTTTGTTGAGGATGTCCTCGATGCTGAACGGCGTCAGCGGCTTGTTGGAGTTGGCGGGCGGTGGCAGGTGGTCCAGCGGGCTGCGCCGCCGCTCCTCCCCCGGCGCCGCCTTGCCGTCCTCCTTGGAAGTCATCTCGGCCTCGTTTGGGGGCCCGGCTGGGGAGGCTCGGGCCGCGGGGACCCAGCCCGCGGGCAGCTCGGGCGCTGGGCGGCGAGGGCGGGCGGCGGGGGGCGGGAAGGAGGCCGCGCCGGGCAGGGCACGGGTCGGGCACCGGGCTGGTTAGCGAGGCGGCTGAGGCAGGCTTAGCCGCACGGGGCCCAGGGAGGAGAGCGCTGATTCAGGCGCTGCCGCCGCGGCCGGGGCTTCCCGCAATCCAGGGCCGGAGCCGGGGCGCGCCGCGCGGGGCTCCAGTTTCGCCAGCCCCGGTGCTATTTAAAGGTATCAGGTGGCTCCGCGGCGGCTCCTGGCCCCGGGTCCTGGCGGCGGCAGTTGGAAGAGCCGAGGCGAGGGCGCCGATCCCGGACTGTGAGGGGAGGCGGAGAGACGGGGCAATTGACTATTGCTAACAAGTTAGCCTTGATCGAGGAGTAATCAATTATCTGCAGCGGCACTTCTCCCTCTCCTTTCTCCCAGTCTTTCTCCTCTCTCTTCTTTCTCTCTGTTCTTTCTCCCCCTGTCCTCTCTCTCTCTCCCTCCCTCCCTCCTTCTCTCTTCTCTCCACTCTGCTCCCCCCGTCTCTCTCCTTCTCTACCTCTCCCTCGCCCTCTCTTTCACTCTCTGTCCAATGCAGGCGGCTCTAAGTTGGGAAGCTCATTAATTAGCGGGCTGGGGGTAGGAGGAGCCGGCTGGAATTAGCCTGCCTAATGCGCCTGTCAGTCCGGGCGCTGCGCCGCGCTCGGCCCGAGCTGTTTGTAAATTACATTAGCGGCGCCTTTATTGCACCCGAACCTCGGGCGACAGAAAAGCCACCGCCCCCACCCCAAACCGAGAGCCGTGCTCCGGGCGCACCCGCCTCCCACCGGCCTGGCTGCGATGGCAGCGCCAGCCGGGAGGTCTCGGGCTCTCCAACCGGGATCTGGAGTCTGAGAAGGGTGGCGAGAGCCCCTGCCGGGGAGGTACGTGGCCGCCGCGCGGGTCAGGTAAGAACAGGAGTCCCGGGTGGGCCCCGCTGCCGCCCAGCATGGACTTTGAAGAGCCAGAATCAAGTACCCAGACCCTCTCTTGTCCCTCACCCCCCACGCCTGAGCCCCGCGCCTGGGGAAAGGGAATCTGAAGTCCTCCCCCTCCGGTCGGCCCGCGGTAGGTCAGAGCCAGCTTCACAGCCCTGGGTGGGCGACGCGGGACAGGGGTGGGATTCCAGCGGTTGGGGGAGGGGGCCAGTCCGAGGGCTCAGCCTTCCTTTCGCCGACGGGGAGAGGGAGGAGTTGGTGGTGGTTCTGAGCGCCTCTCCCCCGGCCTGAGCCTAAAGCGGCCGCCCTACCTCCTCCGAATCTTGCAGTTTCCTTCGGCTCTCGGGGCGGAATAAGGCCACTGCTTATCTAATAACGGGCGTCTGACGGGCAACCCGGCCGGGTTCCGGGGCTACCCGGCCAGCTTGGGGCTTCCCAGCTGAGCTCTGCCGGGGCCGGGCCGAGGGGCCCGCTGCGGGCCCCGCCCAGCCCTGCCCAGCGCCGGGCCGGAGTGCACTGCCCGGCCGACTCCAGCTGTTCCGGATGCGGGGCGGGGGCCCGGAGGGGGCCGGGCCGGGGCTAGGGCTCCGCAGTCAGGAACTCGCAGGGAGGCCCGGGTTCCAGTTAGGCTGGCGGCTGGGGACTCTACGACCTGGAATCTGTGAATATTAGGAGAGCATTTTGTGTGCATCGTTATTCGAAGGTGTTTATGTTTTTGAATATGCTTATTTGTGTGCGGTTCCCCATGTGTATATATGTAAACGTGTGCGAACCTGTGGGCATGTTGGCGGGTTTGAACCTCTACTATGTGTTTCCCTTCCCTGAGGCTCCCTGGCGGGGCTGTGCCCTCAGGCCCTCTTCTTTCTTGCTGCCCCATCTGGTTTATGTCCAGCCCTAATTTTCCATTTCTGCCCTTGAAGAAAGGAGGGGAGGAAGAGGGTTTTGGAGCCAAGGAAAGAACTGTTCTCCTCCCTTACCCACAGACACACACACCCTGCCTGGCTTTGTTTGTAAACTCCTGGGTGGGCAGTGTGGTTGGGCAGCTCAACCCGGACCAGAGAAGGCTCAAAGAGGCCAGTTTGAGGACTAGTGGCCCAGAGCAGAGGTTGGGGTGGGAAGAATGGGACTTCTTGCCCCCCATACCTACCCCACAGAGGAAGAGAGTTCAGCCAGGCTATGGGGTGAGGAGCATGCGGGCTCGCGCGCTCTCTCTCTCTCTCTCTCTCTCCCTCTCTCTTTCTCTCTCTCTTTCTCTGCCACCAGTGGAGGGTCCTCTGCACATCAGAGATAGATTTCTTTATCTCACATTTAATTATGTGTTTGGAATCATGGCTTGCAGCTCTCCGGAGTAAAAGAAATGGAGTAGGGGAAAAGGATTCTTGTGTGGGGCCCCATTGCCGGCCCCAGGCATGCATGGGAGTGTTGGAAGGAGCTCCCTACTTCCTTCCCCGTCTTTGCCCTGCATTCTGGAGAAATGACAGGTGCTGAGAGGCAGAAAGAGTGAGAATAAGGCTTTCAGTTCCCCTAGAGCTGCAGCTCCATCTCCCTGGCAGGCCTACCCCGATGCATCCCTGTTGCCCTGGAAGCCGCTAGGAGATACTGGGCTTCCCAGCAGTGGAGTCAGAGTCTAGGGACTGATGGAGGGGAACCTGGAGGAGAGGGTACCAGGGTAGGCTTGGAAGGGGGAGCCAAAATGCGTCTGCCCTCTCCTCTCACTCCCTGCCCTCAGGATTCTGCCTCAGCCGTTTCCTGCTATAACCTCAACCCCCTGACCTAGAGCCCCTGTCAGGGCCAGGTACCCCCCCCCCCAGTGCTATCCAGGAGGCCTCTCCAGATCTGGGAAGTGGAGCCTTTGAGTTCCTATCCTTGGTGGTAGCAGCAGCAGCAGTAACAGTGGCAACCAGGGGGTGGGGGTGGGGTTCTTTCCATACCTCCCCTTTCCTGGCACTGTCCCCAAGAACTGGATCTTAAGAACAAGCCCAGCCCCTGGTATTGCCCATCTACCAGTCCCTGAAGGCTGGTGGAGTTCAGGGTTATTGGGAGGCTGCCAGGAAGGGGTAGAATGTAAACTGAGGAGCAGAAGAGCCCTGTCCCCTGAGACTTCACCTTCAGTCACATCATGTCAAAGTGGGGAGGACATTCCACAATCATCTACTGTATTACCTCCTCCCACCTTTGCCAAATCTCCCCTTCCATGCTCGACCAGTCCCTGCTTCCCAGTCCTGTGCCTTTGCTTCTTTGGCTTAATTGGTACCCCTGCCAAACATGTTCAGGAGCACAGTATTTTGGGGGGAGCAGGAAGGCATGTAGTACCAACTGGTGTTTTGTTGTTTCAGTTAGTAGCCTCATCCAGGCTACCACTGGAAACCAGCCCAACTGCCTCAGCAACCTCTTTCCCACCCTGTGATCCTATCTCATCTCCACCCCAAACCCCCAGTGCATGCTCTGCTGGGGTATTCTGGACTCCTGGTAGTCCAAATCCCATTGCCTCCCATACCTATCCTGCAGATCAATGAGATGTATTTTTGGTTTGCAATCCAATTCCCTCCTCCCCCCACACCAGACTTTGAGATCCTTAAGGGCAGGAGCCTGGGTGTGAGGATTCCATCCTGCCCAGACCCACAACAGGCCTAGGGGATACCTGGCTCCATCAAGCAAAAAGGGTACAAATGATTGTGTAATGTAGAGGGGAATGGTTCAGCCCCAGACTGTCTCCTCTGAAGAGTTTTGAGATCATGAAACTCTGAAAGAGAAGTATACTGCAGGATATGGAGGCTGGTTAGAAGGAACCCAGCCACCATAGCCTAGACTCTAGTCTTTCTGCCTAGCCCCCTCCTGGGACCCCATGTTGGGGCAAGGGAGACACTCAGGGGTCCCCTCACCCCTAGTCAGCTGGGCCAGTGCCTTTTCACCTGAACCTGGAAGCGGATGGTCCCCAGAGTCTGCTCCACAGAGGGAAATACCCATTTTCAGAGCTGGGTCTACACCACATCTTTACTCCTGAATTCTCCTTCACTGCCTATAAGGCGAGGGTCCAGGTTTATTCCATCTCCAGTGGAAGGGGAAGAGATTATTCGACTCCAAATCTGCTTTCCCCCCAGTTTCAGGAAGAATCTAGACAAAGAGGAGGAAAAGAACATTGGATGGGTCGCTATGATAGGGAGACCCTGCAGTTATTCCTTAGCACAGGAGAATAAATTCATTTAATACCCCCCCAGAGGCTTCATCAGATTCAATCCAGATTGTTTGGTTAGCTCCATTCATTTCTAGGTTCTTTGTGTAAGAACCTCCATCAGCCCTCAAGCCAGACTTCCTTCAGAGAAAAGGATCTGACACCACTTGAAATGAGTTAACTTGACCACCATTCCAGATTGCTTTTGTCCCATGGAAACCTCCTCTGACACTCCATATGGAATTTAGAGCGGTGCTTCTTCTGCTGTAGAAGTGGACTTCAATAGATGGTCTCCTGCCACTCCAGTGGAGCCAGGACTGCCCATTTGGTTTTTACATTCTGCCCTGCGCCACTATCTGAAGTAACAACAACAATAACCATGACAATAAATACCATAAGCCCTTACCTCACCAGCTCCAGGCCAAGTTTTATTCACTTCATTATTACTCACAATCTTTTTGCTATTTACCCCTATTTTACATATAAGAAAAATGAGGCCCACAGAAGTTCAGTAATCCATCCAAAGTCACAAAGCGTGTTTTGGAGTAATCAGAATTGGAAAACTTTTTTTTTCTGACTCACATCTGTGCCTTTAAATCCCTGAACTATGAGGTTTTAACCAGAGGTCCCCAAGGGCACTTTGTTTGTTTGTTTGTTGTGGTACTGGGAATTGAACCAGGGGCATTATACCTTCGAACTACACGCCCAGCCGTACTTTTATTCTTTATTTTGAAACAGGGTCTCACTAAGTAGCTGAGGCTGCCACAAACTTGTGATCCTCCTGTCTCAGCTTCTCAAGTACTGGGATTACAAAGGTGCACCACCACACTTCGGGAGTTTTGCAGACCCCAGAAATTGTATGTAAAATTCATATGTGTGCCTAGGTGGGCATATTTTCCTGGGAGTAGTATTACATAACATATTGAATCCTCAAAAGGGTTGGAGATCCAGAAAAGGTAAAGGCCAGAATCAGGCCAGTGGGGGAAGGGAGGCAGGCCAGGAAGGAAGCTGCCTTCACCCAGGCCTGGGGAGCGGGGAGCCAGCTGCTCCAAAATTCAGGCTGGCTTCCAAGCTGGCTTCTGAACTGGCCCTGCTTTCTCTACTCAGGCCCAGCTCTCAGGGACCTCTGCTGGTGAGGATCTGAGGACTGGCCACTCCTTTGGAGAGCACCCTTTCCCTGCTCCTTCCCTCCCTAATTCTTTTGGAAACTGAATTCCTTCAGAGCCTAGTGTCAAGATGGCCCACCACAAGGGCCAACCTCTTTCAGCCCTGCATGGAGGGAGGGATGGATGTATTGCCCTTTGGAAGCATGAGGGGCATAGACAGACCACTGAGTGACAGAGACGGGCATGAGAAGAGTTTCTGGGAGGTGCTCAAGTCCTGGGTGCCCAATCCTTTGCTCCCCTCATCCTGGGGCCAGAATGATCTCAGCCCCTTCTCTTCCTGGCACCTCTTGCCCTGTGCTTAGTGACCAAGTCATCTCCTTGAGGAAAAACTTCCCTGCCCCCTTGGAGTCACTGTCACATTGCCAGGAACATGCTGGATTTGTCCATCTTCTCTCTGCCTCTCGTTCCATCTGCCTGTGAACTTGGGGAGGATGGGACCTGAATCTTTTCTCTAAGCCCCTAGGACAGCTCAGCACATACCAAGGGCTCTCCAAGCATTTGTTGAATTAATAAACTAAATGAATAAATAAGAGACAAAGAGAGAGGCAGGCAGGGAGGGAATCCAGCCTGTGCCCTGGAAAGAGAACCAAGGGTGCAAGAGAAGGGTAGGTGCATATTTTTTTTTTTTGCCAGCTGTGTGCAGATGTGTGAGGCACCCTGCTATTCACACCTCCAACACAGACAGAGAGGCACAGAGACTTCATTTTTAAATGCTTTTTGACTATTGGTTCTAGATACCTAGCTGTAGTGGTGTGACCTGACTCCGGAATGGACTTCATTCACTGTTTTGTTTTGTCTTGTCTTGTTTTGTTTAAAACAGATTGATTCTCCATCACATACTGGACCCAGAAGCAGAGAGGAAGAGAACACACAGAAGATGGGGGGTGAAGGGCAGGTAGGAGTAGCAGGAAACAGACACCCAATCCATTCCAATAGCCCAGGGGTATGTGAAGAGGGCAAAGGAACCTAAGTGTGTGTTGGGGGGGGGGCTGGTTCTATTCCCAACAGAGGTGACATTTGAGTGAAACTCTGAGAGACCAGAAGCATTTAGATAGGTACAGAAGCAGGGGCCAATTTGGAGGTAAGGGGAATAATCAAGCAAAAGGCCAGAGGTGCCATTCCAGAATGGAGCCACAGTGCCCCAATACCTCCTCCTCCCGCTGTTGCCTGGGCGGTGAGCTGCTGGGGTCAGGAAGAAACCTTGGCCTGGGTGCAACCTCAGCAGGTCCATAGCCTGGGGACAGGGGCTGGTGGGCCTGGAATAGCTGTTTAGGGATGGGGGAAAGGGGTGGGAGAGCGGCTGCTTCTGGCCCTTGTGATGGCACCAACAATGGGGGTTCCCTTCTCCTTACCACCTCCAAGAGCCAAGAGCTAACCTCTCTTACTAACCCAGTAAGCCCAGGAACTCCAGGGTGGGAGCAAAACCACTAATGGTGGTCAATGCCCTCCATTCCACAGAAGCCTCATTGCCTTTGCCAGGGTGCCTGGCACAAGGTTGGGCAGTGGGGCCTGGGCTAGGCTGGGTGGAAAGGAAGAGGGACGGAAGGAGGAGAGGCCAGGAGACCAACAAGCAGGCTGCCCGAGCAGGCGGGTGCAGGAAAGGCCTGACTCAGGCTTCTCCTAATAAACTGCACGTGAATAATTCAGCAGCCACGCAGGGGCTCATTGCATTAGCGCCTTGGCAGCTCGTGCCGCCCCCTGCATCCCCATCGAGCCTGGGGGCCACTAAATCCCTAGAGGAAGGGAGTAGGGTGGAAGACCTCCTGCCCGCCAGCATCCTGGGTGATGCCCAGGTGGAGTCCTGAGAACCTCCCCAGCCCCTTTGCTCTCAGGATCCACCAGTCATGAGGCCGCCTGCTGGGCAGTGTGCCAAAGACCCCGGCAAGAGAAGACAGGCGGCCAGACCCAGGTCAGAATAGGGCATGGCGGGGATATGGACAAGGTGTCCGTCTTGCAGACAAATCTGGCAGCTGCACTGCCAAACCGGGCAGAGTGGCTCTGAGCAAAGTGAAGACAGGCTCATTGCACGTTTGCTCAGAGCCAAATCCCTCGGGGTTGCTTAGTCCTGGCCGGAAATTTCCTTACGACCCAGATCCATTAATGATTGAAGTGAGGCGCCAGGGAAGCGCCCTCTGCCCACTCTGGACCCCCAGATTCCCTGTCCCCCATCCTCGCCCTCCGGGGGCCCTTGGGTCCAATTTCCCCCGGCCTTTCACACCTGTCTGGGGCCCCAATGCTCTCCTGGTGTGGGAAGGGAGTCCTAGGCAGCTGGGGCTGGGAAAGAGGTTAAGTGCACAGCATCCGCAGCCTTATTTCGTTTGAGCGGAGCCAGCTCACTTGGCTTTTCCTGCTTCCCATATGTCCATGGGTTCCCGAGTTCCTCCAATTCCACCGATTTCTGCCGACACCCTGCACTTCTGTTAAGTCACCCCTACCCTACCTTTCTCTGCTTGCTCCTCTGCCCACGCAGCCTCCCTACGGCAGTTGGGCAGTTGGGTGAGTCTCCCTGCCAGTCCCCTTGCGCTGATTCCGCTGGCCTCCCAGACCAGAGGCCACCAGGGAGGGAGCTCCCTTCTGCTTCTGCCCCAATCTTCCCCCTTCTGCTGTGCCTCCTCTTTTTCCTCCTCCCTCCGCTTCCTCCCATTTTCTCCTTATTCGTTTGTTTTGTTTGGTGAGGTACCGAAACCCAGGCCGTGGAAAGGCTGGACTTACTCTGCTGCTCTAGGTGCACCAGGCTGGAGACCAACCAAATCTCCAGTGGCCTCCATCCCCGAGGCCCAACAGGGCAGTTCAGGTGTCTTCACAGATGCAGGCAAGATGGACTAATGGCACACTGACCTCATACAGCGCCAGCTGGCCGGCGGTGTGATCTTAGACAAGGTAAGTCTTCTGGCTTCTCAGAGCCTTGGTGGTGGCAAAGGGCAGGAGGTTTAGGGAAGGTAATGGGAAACTAAGCCTTTTCTTTCGTTTGGTAAAGGGGCTGCATGCATTGGGGCCTAAGGAGGAAGTGAGGTTCTAGAGAATTCTAGGTCTGAAATGGCTATTCATTTTAACGAATATTTTGGGAGCAATTGGTAGCTGCTGCTTATCCTTCTTTTTTTTTTTTTTTTTACAGCGGATGAGATGCCAGCCATTTGAATTGTTCTCTCCAATCCTCACCATGTCTTTATTTTGCCAAAGAGGAAACTGAGATTAAAGGCACATGGCTCTGGTCAGCCCACAAAATGGCACTGGAACCCAGGTTCAGTTGGGAGCCTCTCCTGAGTTTAAGCCATGCGGTCTCGCCTTGGACGGGTGAATAGAGCCCTTGCAGGGCCCAGGTTCAGCTAAGTAGAGAGAGGTTGGACTGAATCCCCAAGCGTGCCCCACCCCCAGGTCTGAAATTCTTATTTTCAAGTAAACGATTTCGGCAGTACCGTGAGGAGAATGGAAGTAAGACCCACGTAGGGACTTTGGCAAGCTATGGGAAAGCCCTCGGGGAGGAGGAGGCGGGGCCAGGGTAGAAACCATCGCTCCTGGATTTGTCCTCAGAGTCTGTCCCTTTGTAATGAGTCTGTCTGTGGATCCTCCTTGGGGCAGTCCCAGACGGAGAGGGAGAAGGAGCGAGGATGGTTCTCCAGGAGAGTGCCTCTCTGAGGCCGGATCCCCTGGCCGCAGAGGTGAGGCTGGCTGTAGAGGGGCAGTAGGGAAGCCGAAAGGAAGCCCGAGCCTGGGACCCCCAGGGTGGGCAGGGAGGCACTAGAGTATAGCCCCCGGGTGACCCAGTCCGGAGCCCCAGCCACAGGGTCACCTCCTGGCAGCTTCGACAGGCCAGGCGTACCTCGCCACAAGTCCCATTACATTGTATTTATGCTTCACTTTATTGTTTTTCCCCCTCTCTTATTATGGTCTCACTCTGGGGGAGGCAAAGGATATAATATATTCATCTTTATTATACCAAATCTGTGTGAAGCATTTAATAAAACGCTGTTTCCACACAGCCAGGGATATTAGTGTGAGCCATTCTTAAGTTAATGCTCCGGTACTGAAGGCGCCTCGGCCACAGCGCCTGCTGCTGGTGGGTCGCGGAAAGTGCAGGCCATGCAGGCGAGCGCCCCGCATCCACCCTGCACTCTGGGTGCCCTTCTTGCCCCCGCGTTCCAGCCTCCTGCGCCCATACTTGCGCGTCTCTCCAGGACCTCTCGGGCTCCAGCCTGGCAGAAGGGGCTCAGAAGAGCCGAGGTCACACTTTGCTAAATTTCTGGCACCCTCTGTGAGCCTTGCTTTGTGCCCATGGAAATGGGAAGAATTCCATCGCTGCCCCCTTTGTAAGGCTCCTGGGAGTCTGAAGACGCTGTGAGGGTGACAGGGTTTATAAAGAGGGAAGAAAAATTGGAGGGTTTGTGGGGAGGGGATGTATGAGAGCCAGAGGGAAGAGGTTTCAGGAGTGGTTCCAGGCAACACAGACCAAGCTGGGCCCCAGGGGAGCAGACAAGTGGAACACCAGTTTGAGAGGAGGCCGGCTAGTTTCGCTGGCTGGCCTGGGCCTCACCCCCAACCGAAGACTATGGCATCTAGAAAGGATTGGGGTTGGGTCTGGCACAGTTGGCCCACACATAGTCCTCCCTATAGGCAGGAAAATAGTGTTTGTAAGTCCCATTTACAGTTAACAAATTGAGGCTCCAAAAAAGCAAGTGGTTTGTTTGAAGTAGTATAGAAGACAAGACTTCATTCATGTCCCTCCCTCCCAGCAGCCATTCCCCCCCATTTTCCATGGCCTATAAACTTTACATTCTGCCTTCTACACACACACACACACACACACACACACACACCCCTGGAGATGCCTTTGGAAAGGAGAAATAGTCTCATGATTTTCATTGTCCAGACTCATTGCCCAATGTTTGGTTTGTTTGTTTTGGTTCTGGGGATTAAACTCAGGAGCATTCTACCTCTGAGCTACACCCCCAGCCCTTTTCATTTTTTATTTTGAAATAGGGTCTCAAGCCGGGCGTGGTGGCGCACACTTGTAATCCTAGTACTTGGGAGGCAGAGACCGGAGGATCTGGGTTCATGGCCAGCCTCAGCTACTTAGTGAGGCCCTCAGCAACTTCGTGAGACCTGGTTTCAAAATAAAGTATAAAAAATAGGGCTGGGGGTGTAGCACGGAGGTAGAACGCCCCTGGGTTCCATCCCCGGTATCACACACACACAAAAAAAAAACCCAAAAAAAGGAAAGAAATAGGGTCTCACTAAGTTGTCCAGGCTGGCCTTGAATCTGTGATTCTCCTTCCTTAGCCTCCCTTAGTAGCTAGGATTATAGGCGTGTGCCACTCTGCTTGGCCCTAATGTCATTTATTTATTTATTACTGGGGATTGAACCCAGGGGTGGTTCTACCTCCAAGCTACACCCCCAACCCTTTTTATTTTTATTTTGAAACAGGGTCTTCCTAGGTTGCTCAGAGTCTCGCTAAATTGCCCAGGCTGGCATTGAACCTGCGATCCTCCTGTCTCAGCCTCCCAAGTACTGGGATTATAGGCATGTGCCACCACACCCTTAAAGGCTCCTAATATCCTTTAAAGCACACTTCCTGGGTGCTTTTAGGGCCCATAAGACAGACTATAAGGGAGGTGATATATGTGACTGTACCAGTGCACCACGGAGAGCTGGCAGCTAGGCCAGGTCAGCAGAAGGACACCTGTGCAGGAGAGGCTTGAAGGGGGTGAGTGAATCCCCCTGGTTAGGATTAATACCCCCCACAATTCTCAGTCCTGCTGTGCCCATCACCCTGGGGGGAGGGCTGTACCAGGTCACACACATCCTGAGGGCTGCTGCTGGGAGAGTCTTTGGAGGCTTGCGGTACTTGAGGAATCTGATAGCTCCCACCCAGGGCTGGCTGAGCAGGGAATGGCGAGGCTAGCACTAGGGTAGGCAAGTGAGGCACCTAGGACACAAAAGTTAAAGAGGCATTTGTCCTCAGTGTTGTGTAGATCCCTTCAGTTTCGTGCCTCACCCTCGTCCCAGCTCTATTGTGTGGTCCCAGGAGATGGAGATCATGACCAATGAGTTGCTGAGAGGGAACAGGGAGGCTGAGTCCAGCTCGTCCTACTGAATGGGCTTCTGAAGGATAGAAGTACAAACAAGTAAATGAGCTCCCTGGTGTGGGAGTGAGCTTCCTCCAACACATGGAATACTCAAGCAGAGCTTAGAATCTTCTGGAAAGAAGAATAATCTCAGGCTTATCATCATCTTCATCATTCTGCTATCACTTTGAGTTAAGTAAGAGCTTTACCCATGTTATGTCATGTAATAATAATAAATGTGTTTTGGACAGGGATGGTATATCAGATTCTCTGATCTTTTGGGTCATTTCTGGCTCTGAGAGTCTTTTGTTACATAACACAAAGAGCATGTCAGTTAATTTGGTTGGTTCATTGCATTGTAGTTATTGTGTGTGGACTTGTCTCATGACCTGTATTAATGGGTAAGCTCTCCACGAACAGGGCCGGAGTCTAATCTCTCTCTCTCTCTCTCTCTCTCTCTCTGTAATCCCCATTTCTATTACATGCCAAGCACAGGACTGGACACATAGCAGATATTTAATAAATGTGTACTGAGCAAACCCATGAATAAACCAATGTCCAAAAGCAGTCTATGTATCTGGTCATCTGCTTTCTAGGCTGTGACCAGCAAAGCTAGTAGGGTGGCCATGGGGGGGAGCTGTACAACCTCACTTACAACTGAGCTAAGTACAGGCAGCACTTCCAAAGCCTCCTGACACCATGCACCCAGCCCTGCACTAGCTCGTGGGTTAGACAAGGGCCAGCCCAGGTTCTGCCTGTGCAGAAGGACCTCAAGACTCAAACTGGACAAATGCCATGAGAAGCCATTCAGATGGAGAAGGGGCCTCTGGGAAACCAGAGGGCAGAAGGTCCCTGGAGCCAAGAATCTGCCTGGCAGAGCTGGATCTACAGCCAGTCCTTCAAGGTTGGGAAGGATTGAGAGGTTGGAGGGAAGAAATAGAGCTCTGAGTTGGAGAGAGGGGGCAGCAGTGCAAAGGGGCAGAAGTAGGAATGTCCACAATAGTTTTGGGGGACAGGCAGGCTGGCCTGGCTAGAGCACCAGAGGATAAGTGGGAACAGATGTTTGTGGAATACCTTGACTGTCCAGGCCCAGAATGAGAGACGGGAAAATGGAGTTCAGAAATCAGGGTCTACATTCTAGAGCCCAGAAACCAGGATCTAGGACTAAGAACCCAAGGCCAAAGTCTAGGACCCAGTCTTACCCAAAGCTGTTCCCTCAGTTGGTATAGGAGGCTACCTTGGGGACTCCAAACTCAAGGTGTATGATCTTATTGGGAAACAAGATGGACTCTTCTAATTGGCTTGGCCAGGAAACCCAAACCCAGAGCCAGCTAGGTTTGCCTGAGGCCCGTCCCCCAGGACTAGCATGACTAGCTGGCTGTCTTGGGCCCCCAGAATCGGAGCCTGAAGTCTGGCATCATCTGTAGCCCAGGTACCCCAAGCTGGGGCTGCCGATGTGCACCCTCCCACATCGCTGTCCTCCCCTCCACCCTCCTATACAGGTGGGATTGAGAGTCTAGGCTGGACCCAGCTGGGCCAGGCCGCTGGAGGGTGGAGCTGCAGTGCCTGCAGCGGTGCCAACTGAGCCAGCGTGTAGGCGTTGCTGCGCGGCCTGTCGCGGTGTGCGAGCCTGCCAAGGAGCCGGAGCGCTGTGCCGCGTGGAGGGTGTCAGGGGTAGTATTGTCGGCGCACAAATGCTCAACTTTATGTACTTTTAACTAGAGGTGTAACAGATGGCCCCGTTTCTGTCCAAGCCAGGGAGACTGGTGCCCATTCCGGCTGCAGCCAATCAATCCCGCCACTCTGGGGGGAGCTACAAGCTGGGCTGGGAGGCCTGGAGCCAGCAACCGCACAAGGCTGTCTGCTCGGGCTGGCCCGGCAATGCCTCTGCCAGCCGCTCAGTCCTGGACCCTGGGAGGTAGGAGGGCAGGTGAGTGGCAGCCCTGCCTGGAGCCTGGTCAAAGGCCTGTCTGGGGGGAAGAACCTGGACCCACCCATCGGGCCCCAAATGGCCAGTGAGGACAGTCAAGTCCCCAACTCACCCGACTTTGTCCTTGCTCTCCTATAATCCCTGCTCAGCTCCAGATCCACAATTCTGTAGTGTCCTGCATTGTAGACACTAGACATTATTTGGGAGGGGGGTGGGCAGTGGTGCCATTTGGAGAAATAGTCACCAGACTGTGGAAGGCTTCAAGAAATGCCCAAGACAATGAGAAAAGAGAAAAACCACAGGCCATAGGAGTGCCAGAACTGAGATAAAATGTGAAATAATCTATTCTTACTTTCATAAGTCAGTCAACAAACACTTTGTGAAAGCCTACTATGGGCCAAGTCCTTTGTTACGCATAAATAAGACATAATTCCTGTCCTTGATATCTTCTTGAAGGGAAGGCAGACAAATAATGGGTAATTGGAGCAATGGACTAGGACTCATAAAAATCTGCAAAAGGACCGTAGAAGCACAGACTAGAGCATTTAACTCTGCCTGGGAGATCCAGAGAAGATTCCAGCAGCAGGCTGTCTCTGAGTGGGGTTTTAAAAGACAGGTGGGTTCTGAGTGAGGTGGTACATTCCTGTAATCAAGCTACTGGGGAAGCTGAGGCAGGAGGATCACAAGTTTGAGGCCAGTCTGGACAACTTAGTAAGACCTTTTTTCAAAATAAAAAATATAAAAGGTTGGGATATAGCTCAGTGGGAGAGCACCCCAGGTTCAAACCCAGTACTGCCAATTAATTAATTGATGATAGGTGGGAGTTTTCACAGAGGTGAAGGCAGAGAAGGGTGTCTGAGGGGAAGGGACAACATGCACAGAGACAGTATTTCTTCTGGGGGTGGTGAAGGAAAGGGTCTGAAAAGACACAGATGTGACTGGGGTTGAGGTATAGGAGGAGAAGAGGGGATGAGGCTGGACAGGGGCGGGCACAGGCCTGGTCCTTTCCGCAGGTTGGTGACCTACCCCAGTAGGTTTCTTCCCTCAGTTGCCCACCTGTCACTCACCGCCCCTTATCTTGGGGCCTGAGAGAATGAGGAAAAGCAGAGGCAAGGACTAGCAGCATGTAGGTAAGGCTGCAGCTCAGGAGGGCCTGGCCACGTCAGCCCTCCAGAGCATCCGAGTCTTGCTGCCCCCTTTCCTGTGTTGAAGGACAGGCATGAAACAGCAGCCAACTCTCCCCAACTGTGCACACCATGGACTTCGAGCCTCCTAAAAACAGCTTTTCCAGAGGGGCCCTAGAAAGGGTTTGGAGTAGGGTGGGAGTGTAACTCAGAGGTAGAGGTCTTGCCTAGCATGCACCAGACCCTGGGTTTCATCCCCAGTATGAAAGAAAGAAAGAGAAAAAAAGAGAGGAAGAAGGAGAGGGAGGGAGAGAAACAAAGCCAGGTGCAGTGGTGTATACCTGTAATCCCAGTACTTGGCAGGCTAAGACAGGAGGATCTCAGGTTCAAGGCCAGCATCAGCAATTTAATTTGTGTGTGTGTGTGTGTGTGTGTGGTACCGGGGATTGAACCCAGGGGCATTCTACCTCCAAGATACATCCCCCCAGCCCCAATTTTTTTTTTTTTTGCGATACCTGGGATTGAACCCAGGGGCGTTCTACCTCCGAGCTACACCCCCGGCCCTATTTTTTATACTTTATTTTGAAACCGGGTCTCACGAAGTAGCAGAGGGCCTCACTAAGCAGCCGAGGCTGGCTGCGAACCGGGATCCTCCGGTCTCTGCCTCCCAAGTACTGGGATTACAAGTGTGCACCACCACGCCCGGCCCCTAGCCCCAATTTTATTTTTTGTTTGGAAACAGTATCTCACTAGGTTGCTGAGAGTCTCACTACTTGCTGAGACTGTCCTTGAACCTGCGATCCTCCTGTCTCAGCCTTTCAAGTACTAGTATTACAGGCATGTGCTACCACACCCAGCCAGCCTCAGCAATTTATTTATTTATTTATTTATTTATTTATTTATTTATTGTGGTATTAGGGATTGAACCCAGGGGCATTCTACCTCTGAGCTACACCCCCAGCCCTATTTTTTATTCTTTATTTTGAAACAGGGTCTCACTAAGTAGCTGAGGTTAGCCGCGAACCTGCGATCCTCCTGTCTCAGCCTCCCAAGTACTGGGATTACAAGCGTGTACCACCAGGCCCAGCTACCCCATCCCTATTTTTATTTATTTATTTATTTATTTATTTATTTATTTATTTATTTTAATTTTTTTTTTGGCAGTACCAGGGATTGAACCCGGGGGCGTTCTACCTCCGCACTACACCCCCGGCCCTATTTTTTATACTTTATTTTGAAATCGAGTCTCATGAAGTTGCGGAGGGCCTCACTAAGTAGAAAGAGAGAGAGAGAGACAGGGAGAGAGAGAGAGAGAGAGAGAGAGCGAGAGCTGAGGCTGGCCGCGAACTCGGATCCTCCGGTCTCTGCCTCCCAAAGTACTGGGATTACAAGCGTGCGCCACCACGCCC
>PVJS01012992.1:0-42831 GCA_004027185.1 Glis glis
CAGTACCGCAAAAAAAAAAAAAAAAAAATTATACTAAGTGAAAGAAGCCACATATTGTATGATTCTGCTTATGAAATGTCCAGAGTAGGCAAATCTATAGAGGCAGAAAAATTAGTGATTGCCAGGTCTGAAGAATGGGTATGTTTGGGGGTGGTGACTGCTTAATGGATATGGGGTTTCTTTTGGGGTAATAAAATGTATTGGAATTTGATAGTTATAGTGAGTACACATCATGAATGTATTAAAAGCCATTAACCTGTACACTTTAAAATGATTAAAATGGTAACTTGCATTATATAATTTTGCCTTAATAAGAAACATTCATAGCAGCTTTTATTTATAGTCCCCAAATGAAGCAACCCAAATGTTCATTGACAGCAGAATGGACAGACTGTGGTATGTTCATACAATGTGGTACTACACGGCAATGAAAAAGGATGAACTTCTATTACATGCAACAAGAATTGTGTAGCTCACAGTCATGATACTGAGGTCTGCTTAAACTTTAACACTACTTACTCCATATTGCCACCCTGAGCACTACAAGGCCATAAGCTCCACTAAGAATGTTTGGCTTAAGGCAGGGTCGCTGTGAACTTTGCTAACGCTGCATAATGCTTAACCTTGGCTTCTGTATCCCCACCGCTTTGCTTACGCAGATGTAGAAAATCCAAGCGATGTCAAAGGTAAGGTAAACATATATTGTTTGGTCTCAAGTGAGTTGTTTTCCATCATTCTGAAATTATGTGAACTTGAACTTTTGATCCTGTAAAACTGTACTTTTTCCTATATAAGCAGCCATCAATAGAGCCTCGGGGCTGCACTCACCAGGGGTGTAGCCCGACCAGACCGGTTGTAAAATAAAGACCTCAAAATTGGATTTTTTTTGGAGTCTGGTATGTCTCTACGGGATCCCTCATTACAATACTGAATGAGAGAAATCATACCCAATGGTTACATACTGTGCGACTCCATTTAGGTAAAGATCGAAACCAGAAAAAACTAAGCCATGATGGTAGAAGTCACACAGTGGCTACATAGTGGGGGAGGATCGACTGGGTCTGGGGCATGGAGACAGGGATGCTGGAAATGCACTATACTTTCAGCTATATCTTTAGCTGATCTCTGCATATCTATCTCTATCTTTACCTAACATTTGTGAGCTTTATTTTACCCCAGTTTTTAAACAAACATGAACAACTGAATACCATGTGTCTGTGTGCAGCTTTTTGTCAATGAAAGGACGCCTTTAGTGGGAGGAGTCACTTCAGATCAGAGTCAAGTGTAATTTGTACACTACCCAGTGGTGGCAACGGAAAGATAACCGAGACAGCCAGAAGGCATCCCTGTGTGATATCATGGGTTTTCCTTCCTCTTAGCTGCTACTATTGCATAGCAGGTGTTTCTGATTAACCGTTTCATGCCCCCTATCCTGTAGACTTCCCTAGCCCCACACAAGAAGGTACAGCAGGCCGGGTGCAGTGGTGCATGACTGTAATCCCAGTAGTTGGGAGTTTGAGACAGGAGGATTGCAGGTTCAAGATCAGCCTCAGCAATTTGGTGAGACTTTCAACAACCTAGCAAGACCCTGTTTTGAAATAAAAAATAAAAAGGGCTGGGGGTGTAGCTTGGAAGTAGAATGCCCCCAGGTTCAATCCCCAGCACCACACATGTGCATGCATGTGTGTGCGTGTGCATGTGTGTGCGTGTGCACATGTGCGCGCACACACACGCGCACACGCACGCACACACACACACATACACATACACACAGAAAGTACTGCAGTAACATGGAAGTGTTGGGAGCCATTGTTGATGAGGAAGGACACAGTCTTCTGTGACAAGTGTCCAGAGGCCAAAGTCCCTGCCCTAGGAGTTGTCCCTTATTAACCCACAGAACTGGGGTCTTTAACTGAGGGAGAATATGACTCCTCTGCTACGTTGGGGACATTCTTTTGAATAAATGACCAGGAGCAAGTCCACATTCTCATGTAAGTCCCTGCCTCTCAACACTGATGAGTCTAAGATTACGCACTCCCTGATTTTCCCAGAATGGTTTCATTTCTCTTACCTCTAATAAAACATCTCTTGTGCCACTGAACTGCAATTTTCAGTAAAAATGCCAAACCTGAAAATGTCCAGCCAGCTTTTTTCTTTACAAAAGAGGGCAAAAAGACAAAAAGGTTACTGGTTTGCCCAAGCTCACATGAACAGCCAGCCACAGACCTTGAACTGGAACTCAGGCCTCTCCCCATCAGCCCTCTCCTCGCTAGTCTCTTCCCTGGGGAATCTGGAAGCTCTGATTTTCATGAGAAGAGAGACTGGGGCACAGGTTTTCTCTTTCCTTCTCCATTTCTTTGGCTGATAGTGTCGTTTCGCCTGCTATCTCCATATTTCAGAGCTTGTTGTTTAGTCTCTTAGGTGTGTGGGGTGGCCTGGCTCTCTGTTAGAGAGTGAAGCTGGAGCAGGGTGTGATGGCACATGCCTGTAATCTCAGTTCTTGGGAGGCTGAGACAGGAAGATTGCAGGTTCTGTCCCCAATAACTAACACACACACACACACACACACACACACACACATGCACGCACACACACACACACGGCTGGTAAAATGTCACAGGGGACAGGCACTCCACTGTGAATAACCCCCTTGAGACAGTGCTCCAGGGGTTCAGCCCGCATTACATTATCCAGGCAGGAAAGCAAACCCCCACCTCAACTGAAGAGGGTTACCTGCAGCTAATCAGACTCAACCTGCCTTAGCCCATGGCCAGGTGTTTCTAATACCCTAACATTTTCCTGAGTGTCATGACAGCTCAGAAAAGTTGGCCATGGATTGAATGTCACCGAGTTGGGCTGAGTTGGAGTTTGAGGAGCAGAAATTCAGAGCCACTGAGTCCAATTTTACCCTCCTACCCCACCCCCACCCCACCTCAGTTCTATGTATGTATGTATGTATGTATGCATGTATGTATGTATGTATGTATTTCTGGTACTGGGGATTCAACCCAAGGGCATTCTACTTCTGAGCTACACCCCAGCCCTTTTAATTTTTGTTTTGAAACAGGGTCTCACTAGGTTGCTGAGATTCTTGCTATGTTGCTGAGGCTGTCCTCAAACCTTCAATCCTCCTGTTTCAGTCTCCCAAGTACTGGGATTACAGGCATGCGCCACCACACCTGGCTTCATTTCTGTTAACAGTGGGGGAGACAGATGTTAATTTCTGAAGTCCAGATGGAGAGTAGCTTTTCAAGGTCAACCAACAAATCCATAGCAGAGGTGTAGGTCCTGAACCCAGAGTTCTGGCTCCCATGCACCATTCACAGTTTTCACAAGGGAAGCCTGCCACTCAAAGCCCACCTCCTTCAACCTCTTTTCTCCCTATTGTAGCCAGTGGCAACTCCTCCCTCTTGCCTTGTGCTTCTGCCAAACTCAGTTCAAATATAACCTCCTCCAAGGGGCCTCCGCTGGTCCTGGCTGGCCCGGTGGCCTCTTTTCTGAGCTCTCAAGGTTCCTGTGTTTCCCTCAGTAGTCATTACGATCACACTGGGCTGTCACAGTCTATTTACCTGTCTATGGCTCCGCCAGATCAAGAGCACTTTCAGGGTAGTAATGGGGTTGATTGTTTCTATTTCGTAGTGCACTACCACCCTTCCCGGGAGCTCCTGCTGCAGAGGCAGGAGCCAGAATGCAGCTCCCTCGACTTGCCTCATTTTGCTGATGAATCATAAAATAGGAATGAAGGAGCCATTAGTGATTAAATAGTTTTAGTCTAACTCCTTTATTACATAGATGGGGATGCAGACGGGAGGCTCAGAAACGGGCTGTGATTTTCCCAAGGTCACACAGTAAGTGGGTGATAGAACTAGAAGGAGACTTGCAGCAAGGCTGGGTGATCAGTTCACCTTGAGACAGGGACAGCTCAGCCAACAGCCCAGGCTGTCTCACCTACTGGGGACCACAGGACAGAACCATCAGATGAGGCCACCCCAGAGGCACAACAACACTTTGCTCCCTTAAACTGCTGTTCTGGCAGAGCAGGCCTGTGTACAAAAAGGGAAAAGTATATGCTTAGGGCACCGGCTAGATCGGAGCACCAAAAAGAATTCAGTACTTGATATTTTTTAAAACACTGATGTGGCATCATGGTAAAAATCAGAACATTTTTTACTTCTTTACACTTACTTTGTAGTTTAGAATAAGTGATGTGTGTGTGTGTGTGTGTGTGTGTGTGTGTGTGTGTGTGTATGTGTGTTACTGGGAATTGAACCCAGGAGTATTCTACCTCTGAGCTATGCCCCCAGCCCTTTTTATTTATTTATTTTTTGAAACAGGGTCTTGCTAAGTTGCTGAGGCTGGCCTCAAACCTGCAATCCTCCTGTCTCAGCCTCCTAAGTACTGTGATTACAGGTGTGCACCACCACACCTGGCTAGAATAAGTAATTTTATTTTGAATTACAGGAGTGTTTCTGGTGCTTCAGACTACTATTGTTAGGAGACTTTTTCCTTCTAGGATTTTCCCTGTAGGGATTGCCTAAGAGCCAGTTACCATACCAGTGCAGGCAAAAGAAGGTCAGAAAAACCAACCACCCGAATGTCCACCCTGCTGCACACAGCCCTGCCAAGGAGTGGTTGTGCCCCTTCAACAATGAAGAAACCGAGTGTCAGAGAAGGACAGGCCCTCACCCAAGGCCACAGCTGGTGAGGAGTGATTGCAGAGGTTGTTCCTGGAGCCAGCCTGCTGCAGAGGTCTGAGCCCCACCTGGCAGCCAGGAGTCCTGGCTCCTGGGCCACCCTGCTGCTTGCTTGCTGTGCCTTTGGGTCTCTGAGCCTCAGGGTTTTTTCCATCTGTAAAGTGAGGGCTGTAGAAAAGATGATCTCCTCCAGGTCAATAAATATTTTTGTGTATCCCTTCTATGTCTGAACAAGGAAGGTTCAGAGATGTCTCATTGCCCAAGCCCTCAGGAGGGGGGGCCAGGGAACTCCCATTTCTTAAGCCCCTGTTGCAGGCTTGGTTCTTGACTGTCATTGCATCATTGAACCTCATTATAACCCCTGAAGCCACACAGTTTTCTCATGATGCTCCACTGCATTGCTCCCATAGAGAAGCCGGCTGTGTGTGAAATGCAGCATGGAGGTCCATGCAATTTGGAATTGGAAAGACCTGGTTTCCATCCTGGCTCCACCACCTCCCACTTTCCCTGTCTGCACTGCAGTTCCCTCCTCTTTGACTCTCACAGTGTTGACAGATGCCTCATTCATTATCCTCGTGCCTCTTACTGTCATGGCTTTGCCTCCTCTAGAGACTCTCCTCCTAGATTTTCAGCCTCCCGCTGGTAACTACACGTGCCTGCCCTGGCCTACATCTGTGTACGACCTGTGGTCACACAGACTGTGCACAGCTGATCTAGAGTCTGGTGCCCTGACTTTCATACATCAGGCCTGTGTTCCCAGGCTCCACACCATGGTTGTACACACTCTGACCTCTGCGAACCTCTCTCCCACCAACCCTTGTCTGCTTCTGCACACTCTGTCCCCAGCCTGACTCACCTGCCAAGCCTGGTCCACCTGAGTGTCTTCTGTGGAGTCGGGAACACTTGGCCTTGGTGGGAAGAGCCAGGTGGGAGCTGAGACACAGCCCATTAAGCCCCAGGCTCCTCCCTGCAGCCAGGCCTGCTGGGCCCCTCCCTGGAGCTCCCTCTCCTGTGGGACCACAGACTCCCAACCAGCAGGGAACAACAAACTCCCAGGGTGGCGTAGGAACTTGGCCCTGGGCTTGGCTGGTGGTGAAAACAGCATCATTAGCAAGCCTTGTGGGCCCCAGAACTTGGTCACCAGTGGAGCAGTTTTACTCCTGTTTCCTCAACTGGTCCTCACAACCTCCAGGGAGGGCCAGAGTCAAGACTGTTCATACTGCTTTACATCTGAGGAAACAGATCTAGAGAAGTGAGGTGACTTGCCCAAAGGCATGGGTGCACAGTGGCAGAGCTGGGATTCAAACCAGGGCTCCAGCCCTGGGTCATCAGCATGTCGTCTAAGGGCTGTAGCCTGAGTCTCATGGAGATTTATTTCTTTGCCTGTAGAAAGGGTTTAACCAAGCTACCTACATCCCCAGGTTGCTGGGCAGGCCTAAGGGCAGGGCCTGCCACTTACTAAACATTCAGTGAGTGTGAGCTATTACTGTGGGAGCCGTGGAACCTGGCCAGAGGCCACCTGAAACCCGGAACTGAAGAAACAGCATGACACTAGTGGCATGAAACTGTGAACACACACACACACACACACACACACGCACGCACAAAATGTCCCTGTCACCCTGCCTCCCAGCCAAGGACTTTACCAAATACAGCATGAGTTAAAACTTGCCAATCAGCAGCCAACACAGCTACTCTCATACCCCTACCCCACTTCTAACCTTATAACTTACCAATCAGCGACTGACACAACCACTTGCACCCCCCTGCCTCATTCCCAACCCTATAAAAAGCCTCCCGCCTGTGAGGGAGTGGGCTTCTGACTCTGGAGGTTCTCTCCCCAGTCAGTTGCTCCCTCCTGGGCTTTTACCCCAAATAAAGCCCGTTATTTGCTGTCAAGCCGTGTTCCTTTGTCTCTATAGTTCCTAACATTTGGTGGTGAAACCCAGGAGGGAGTCGGCAGCCAAGTCTCTCTTGCAACCTGGGAAGCAGTGGGCAGCATCAGCTCATCCCAGGCTAACTCCCAGATCCTGAGACGCTTCTGGTCTGCCACCCTCCAAAAGCCAGCACCATTTCTCTTCAGGGCCACGGATCGCATGAGGGTGAGATGAGACCCAGGCAGGACTGTGGGACTCTGGCTGAGGCTACACTTTAGTGAGTTGCCCAGAACTCCTAGGTTAAGGATCTTCCTCCAACCACCCGTCAGGGTGTTCCAACTGGCCCCGTTCCCTCTCCCCAAGTATAGCCAAAAGGATCTCGTGAGGGTGTGACAAAACCCCAGCAGGACTGCACATACTCTGGCTGAGGTTGCTCTTCAGCAAGTCATCCAAAACTCCAGGGATGAGGCTTGCTCTCCGACTGCCCTTTTGGGTGTTCCGGCTAGCCTGCTCAACCCCCCCCCCACACACACACATCCTTTCATTTCTTCATAGGGCTCCGGCTCTGGAAGGTCATTTGCTGATCCAGATCCAGTAGCCCCACACCAGTCACAGATTCAGGTTTGGTAAGTCCTGCCCCTGTCCGCCTCCTGTGGTACCCAGGAAGGCCCGGGAATCCTCCTTCCGCAAACATAAGCCTGGGGATAAATCTCCCTTATGCCAAAATAGGCCCAGAGATAAGTCCCCCTTCCACCAAAATAGGCCCAGGGATTCCCCCTCTGCCAAAATAGAAACTTGAGGACACCTGACTTTCTGTTTCTGGCCTTCCCATCCGCTTAGTGGATAATCCAGACTCCCACCAGTTTCACTAGGGACACTTTGTGTTCACTGCATCTGTCTTCCGGCACTGTGTTTTACCTGCCCATGGGTTCCCAATTTTCATGAATTCCTCTGAGTCCCCTCTGGCATGCCTTTTAAAACATCTTTCCACTATGGGACTAAAAGGGGAGCTTAAACAAAAATGCCTCATTTTTTATTGTAACACAACCTGGCCACAGTATAAATTAGATAACCGAAGCCAGTGACCTGAAAATGGCACATTCAACCCAAAAATCCTACAAGACTTAGATAACTTCCTTGTCTGAAACGGCAAATGACAGGACGCCCTTTATATTCAAGCTTTTTTCTTCTCCACTCTCGGCCCTCACTCTGTAAAAACTGAACTCCCTGCCGAATCCTTCTCCTCGCAAAATTTCCCAGGAAAAAACCCTCTCCTGATACCTTTGATCCAGCTGATGAGCCTCTGCCTTACTCAACTGTCCCCCCATCCTTGCTATATCCCTCAAACCATCTCCACACTACCCAATTTCATTCAGAAAGCTATCTCTAACTCAGCTAACTTTACATAAGAATGGATGGCTGCAGCAGCATGCTTCCTACGCTCAGGTTACATTCCTTACAGAACTAGTCATAACTGAGCTGCTTGGTTCTCTAAAAATCTGGAACAGCTACCATTGGCCAGTTTATGGCCATAGGGGGAGGTTTAAACTTCCACCCCACATGGTGTGGTGGGAAAAAGAACAAAGAAAAGCTCTCCACCACCCCAAATTTAATATGCATGAGAAGAGAGGTGGCTCTGCGAAGGGTGAACTACCCCTTCCCTGGTGTGACTGATAACATCTCACACCCAGGCCTCTGCTGCTGCTGGTCAAACTCACAAAGAAATTTTGCCCTGGGTGGATACATGCTTATGTTTAAATGTTTCCTGTAAAAGCCTATAAGATAATTCTATTTTCTAATGTTGTTTGTTCTTTTACACTATAAAAGTCAGTTCTAGGATTCTATAGCTCTGCATTCTACCCCTCTCTGGCAAGAAAAAACAAGAGTCTTCTTAAGCAAGCAACTATACAAATTTACAGCAGAATATAGCTTTTTACTACAGTAACTATAGCTGTTTCATTTTTTGAGCTCATGGATTATTACAACTTCACCTGGGCTTGTGTGCATATATTTTCTGTTCTGATTTTTTTTTTTATTTTGTTTTTTGTTTTGTCTAACTTGAGGATTTCTGGGTCTCTCTCTTTTTGTTTTTGTTTTGTTTTTCTCTCCTGTCTTTACTCAACAGCTATTTAAAGGTTAATTCTCTGTTTGGTATCCTAAGAAAAGGGATAAACAGTGGTGGTAATTGGTGTGTTTGCCTGCCATGGGGAGACAAAGTGGCAACCTAAATAAATTTGATTGAGTATCACTCATGCCTGGCAGAATAACCAAGCATTGCCAACTGCACAAGTTTTCCCCATGCCTGTGTTATATAATAAAATCCATGACAAGATATGTTTTGGCTTCTGGAAGCTCTAGATCTGGCTTCACTCTGGGCAATATATATCTGTAACTCTCTTGTCCCCTACCTGTTGATGCTCTTTGTTGTGTTATGTGTGAAATGCATCTGTATATTGTCTACATGGTACCACAAATTGGCATATTAATAAATGAGCACTCATAAAATTAAAAAAAATAAAACTAAATGCCTCTGAGTTCACATGACTGAAATAAATCTAACAACTGAGTAAATTTAAGATCTGTTCATTAAATTAAAGTAAAGATGTCCTTAACATTATAACACATGCCTTTTTTCCTAGGTAGACAGTCAATCAACATTACATTTAGGCCGGGCATGGTGGCGCACCCTTGTAATCCCAGTACTTTGGGAGGCGGAGACCAGAGGATCCGGGTTCGTGGCCAGCCTCAGATCTCTCTCTCTCCCTCTCTCTCTCTCTCTGTCTCTCTCTACTTAGTGAGGCCCTCTGCAACTTCATGAGACCCGGTTTCCAAATAAAGTATAAAAAAATAGGGCTGGGGGTGTAGCATGGAGGTAGAACATCCCTGGGTTCAATCCCCAGTACTGCAAAAAAAAAAAAAAAAGATTACATTTACCTCTGTAGCATGTTTTCTTACTGAGCCATGGATTCTAAATTTTACTTCAAATGTAAAAGCTAATTTAAAATATGCATAACTTTTTTTGTGACTGTGATGTTTTGCTAACTTCTTTATATGTTAGAGGTATTTGTGTTCCCAAAGTGTACAGAATTTCTAAAATACAAAACCCTAAAACACTTTACCAAGCTAATGGCATCTAAAAAACTTTGAAAATAGTAATAGCTTTTTCAGGTTTTGTGTATGACTAATTGTATTATGACCATCTCCATGCAAAGATACAAATGGAATATGTTTTGTTCCTGATAATGCTGTATTGTGGTTTTCTCATAAAACTGTATAACTGTTGTTTGTTAACATTTAACAGAAGTACAAAACACAAACAGTGTTTTGAGATAATAGCTGTCACTTGCAAGACAGCTTAAAAGGATTGGTGAAACTGACCTTCTGGGTATTAAACACCTGAGACTTAGAAAACAATCAGGAGATAAAAGAGCTAAGGAGAAACAGCCAATATTTTGGCCCTAGTCTGAGGAATATTAGGAAGGAATAAGTCACATAGGACCCAGGGAAAGTCCTTCCTAAATCCCCTACAACTCCAGTGAATCACCTGACTCTCAAAACAGGGAGATCGTGAAGGCCCAAGAGACCAGGAGCCACCAACACATACTCTGCAAAAAAGAGGGTCATCAGAGAGGAAAATGTCCTCTATGCTTCAAAAAAGCCAAATGGTCAACAAGATCATGACCTATCCTGGAAGATGGAACAACTGGTAGAGGTAAAGCCTCACCAAGTCCCTAAGAGTACCCCTGAGGAGACTTGACTGACCTTAACAGCAAAATGTTAGAAAAACTTATGTTTGCCCAACATAGGGCTACCTGTTTGGTCTTGAATACCCAGAAGACTGGTATAACCAGAGGCAAATGTGCTATTTAAACTCACAGAAAAATAAGAAATGACACCAATGCCCCAAACCTCCCTCCAGTTAAGTCCTTATAAGATGCTGTGAAGTTAAACCTGTCGTTGTTGAGGTTTTACAGGTCCAGGACCATAAGATACTACAAAAAATGGAGATTCCTATTCTTGTATGTTCCAGGAGGATCTGAGTCCTGTTCAAAAATCCTATGGACAAAAACACCTGTTTAAGCTAAGTTAAAAACAACATGCTTGGGTTTTTTTTTTTTTTTAGGATTTGTGCTACAAAAACTTTTAACAATGTTATGCATAATAACTCATGGTCTATTGCAAATGGGTTGGCTACCTGGCATCCAATTTAAAATGCTAACAGGTGGGTGGCCCAAGGTAAAGGATTATAAATAAAAACCCATTATGACAAGATATCTAGATTATTGTTAAATGTATTATACTCATACCTGCCAATCAATGGTTCATATCCAAAATACTCAGCCTTTGTTCCTCAGTGAAACAGGAATTGTATTTTTTTGTGGTAGATTGTCCTATTATTGCCTACCCTCCAACTGGACAAAAATTTGTGCTACAGCATGGGTGACTCCTAAAACTGATATTGTACCTTTTAATCAGTCCCTTCCTATTCCCCTTGAGGCAAATGCATGCAATACACAGGCCATAAAACTTATTCCTTCCTAATATTCCTCAGAATAACTGGCTCAGTAGGCACCAGTGTTGGGGCCCTAGCCATTGCCACAACTACTTACAAAAAACCTCCAAGAACAATTGACATATGATTTAGAACAAGTCACCTGATCTATTTTTAAGCTGCAGGACCAAATTGACTTCCTAGCAGAGGTAGTTTTACAAAATCAGAAGGGCCTAGACCTTCTAACTGCAGAAAAAGGTAGACTGTGCTTATTTCCTGGAGAAGATTGTTGTTTTTATGCTAGTTAATCTGGCATCATAAGGGACATGGCCGAAAAGATAAAAGAAAAAATAGCAAAAAGGAGAGGAAAATTAGCAAACTCCTGGGGTTCTTGGGCACATTCTCTCAACTGGCTTCCATGGGTAGCCCAGTTGGCAGGGTTTCTTTGCTTACTAATCTTAGCAGTTATCTTTGGGCCTTGAATAATCAACATGATTATGTCACAAATTCAAAAAAAACAGTAACTGCTCTGTAAAAGAGCCTCTTCTTCTACAGAGCAGAGGCCAGTACATCCTGCTTCCAAATATACCAGATTCCTCTGGCTCCCATGTTCCTCCTCCCTAAATCCTTTGCCCCTTTGACCAGGAAGTAGCAGGAAGTAGCAGGAAGTAGCCAGAGCAAAAAATGTTTCCCCATTTCCCATATATTATAATACTCTGGAATGTGGGAGCCATGGAATCTGGCCATAGGCCACCCAAGACCTAGAACTGAAGAAATGGTGTGAAACTGGACACAAAAGAATAATGCCCCTAACCGTCACCCTGCCTCCCAGCCAAGGACTTTACCAAATATAGTGTGAGTTAAAACTTACCATCAGCAGCCGACACAGCTACTCTTATACCCCTACCCCACTCCTAACCTTATAATTTACCAATCAGTGACTGACACAACCACCTGCATACCCCTCCCTCATTCTCAACCCTATAAAAAGCCTCCAGCCTGTGAGGGAGTGGGCTTCTGACTCTGGCGGTTCTCTCCCCAGTCAGTTGCTCCCTCCCAGGCTTTTACCTCAAATAAAGCCTGTTACTTGCTGTTGAGCTGTGTTCCTTTTTCTCTACATTTTCTAACAATTATTATTATTTGTGGTACTGGGGATTGAACCCAGGGGTGTTCTACCTCTGAGCTACACCCCCAGCCCTTTTTATTTTTTACTTTGAAACAACAGGGTCTCATTAAGTTACAGAGCGCTGGCCTCTAACCTGCTATCCCCTTGTCATCTCAGCCTCCTAAGTACTAGGATTTACAGGTGTGTGCCACCATGCCTGGCTAGTCAACATATTTTAAAATGACACAGAGAAGTTTCAAGACCAGCATAAGGAACTTAGCAAGACTCTGTTTCAAAATATCTATCTTGGAGGTAGAATGCCTTTGGGTTCAATCCCCAGCACCACAAAAATAAAATGACCCAGAGTGTGCACGGGCAGGAACCATCGCAATGCTGAACCTAGAAACTTTGGAAACATTGAGCTTTGGCAATGATGAGACTCAGCTGACCTGGTTACACCAGGGCCTGATGATTCTGTCCAAAATCAGGGGAAAACCATGCACATGGGGTTCATTTCAATCCACAAAAGATTGAAGGTTTACAACTGCAAACTGTGAGATGACTAAGTCACTGGCAGCTGAGCACAGAGATTGCAGCCCTCTCCTGATCTAATGCTCTTCATGAGGGAGCTGGTGATGGTTTGGGAAGATTTTTGAATAACAGCAGGAACCATCTCCTTTTCTTCATGTCTACTCACTTCTTATGGAAGAGAGGAATTTTTGGTTTGGGATAAATTTGTATATGTGGGTCTTTGTTTTAGCACCATAAAAGTAAATACTGAAGATGTTTCTGGAGGAAGAGGTCTAACCACTCTCAAGTTAAAAGCGAAGAATCCTATAGAATTACCAGACTATTGGGAGGATTCTTTTGTTCTATTTCCTGTTTCTCAGACACTATAAAGATCCTTAATAAAGCTTAAAAAGCCATCTTTTGGCAGCACAAGAGTGACTAAAAGCTTTTGTGGATGTGTGACTGAAACTGATAAAGCAACTTGGGTACCTGGGCCAGAAGAACCCACACCAAGTGTAACAGTTTTCAGAATTGTGGTAAATAGGAAAAAAAAAGATTTAGATTCCTTTAAAAAGGGTTTCTTATTTTATTTTGTTTTACATAGAAAATGAACCTAAATAGGAGAGTAAAACTGTTGGCGTATATGTATATATATGTAATACTATTATAATATTATGGGATGAAATATGATTCAGCCTTTTGTTTCAGGTATTGAAAGGTGATTTTTTCCTTTAATATGTTTTATCTATTTCTATATGGTCAGTGGTCATATATATATATATGGTTATATATATATATATAACCATATATATATATATGAAGCCGACATTCTAAAGACTTAGTATTATAACATTATGGGATGAAATATGATTTATTTTATTACCTCTGAGAATAAAACTGTTCTCATACTCTAGGAAATGACTGGTTGTTCTATAGCCATGGCAAAAGAAAATCATTAGAACTTGTCTAAAACCTGTTTAATTGTTCAATGACAGCTTCATGCCAGCACACCCACATCTAAAAGTCACTCAGACCAGCTTCCCTCCAGGAACCACACTTCCAAAACTGAAGGCAAACAGTTCCTAAAGTCCCACCCAAAGGCCCACCAACCCCTAATCTCCACATTTTCCACAGCTCTGGGCAATATCAGCTCCCTGTGTTGCTCAGAAACAGACCGCCATAAGCCACCACATCCCCATGCTTAAGTTAGGAGTAAATTCAGCCTTTTGTTTCAGGTATTGAGGAGTGATCTTTTCCTTTAGCATGTCTTATCTATTTCTATATGGTCAGTAGTAATGTCCTCTCTTTTCACATCTTTTTAGTAATTGGAGTCTTCTTTTTGTACCGGTATTGAAAAATTGCTCCAGTATTAACTTCCAATAAAATGTAAAAGGCAGTAAGAGTCTGGGTGCTACACAAGCACTCAGGCAGAGAGAGGCTGCAGCTTTGCCTGTTGCAGTTCAGAGCTCCCCCTCCCCTCTCTGCTCTTTGTCCTAATGATTAACCCATAGTAAGAATGTACAACTAATGCCTTTAGCCTTAGGAATACGTAGAGGCAATTAAAGCCTTTACTCCTAAAAATATATAGAAGCAACCAAAAGCCCTAAAATCATAGTGACTCTGCCTGGCACATTTTAAAGTCATGCCTTGCTCTTAGAGATTACACATAGCTGCACTGGCTACAACTAGTGCCTCTGTTTATGGCCTATTCTTTGTGACCCAGCCTTGGTATGAGAAATGTAAACTCCATGGGTTACTTCAAAGCACCCATAGTTGATGGGCAACCAATACAGCCCGATACAACAGAGGTAGAAGCAAGGTAGATTATTGACCCCTGCACTTAGTAAGTGCAAGAAGACAAGAAAGCACTACCTGCCTAAGAAATAAGTTACTATCCCATTGCCTTGGTAACGCTGATAAGAACATACCAATAAGAAAACTGTATTTAAGGGCCGGGGTTGGGGAGTGGGGCAGAGTTCCATTTTCGGGATCTCCAGCATGTCTTCCAGGCACACTGCTTTTCTTCTCTTCCCTTTCTATTTCTTACTGACTTTGTAATAAAAATTTGTTTAAGCTACAATTGAACTGCCTATTAGTTTTAATTTCCCGATTCAACAAATTTTATTTGAATCAAGGAAAAGAGCCCACAGCGCCACTTCCACTGTAATATTTCTTTAATTTTTCTTGGTCGGTATAACTAAAGGTTGATATATTTAAAGTGCTAACCTAGGTTTTGTTGATTTCTTTTCTAATATTTTTCTATTCTCTGTTTATTTATTTCTTCTTTAATCTTTATAGTTTTATGCCTTCTGCTTGTTTGAGTTTAGTTTGATCTTCTTTTTTAGTTTCTTAAGGTTAAAAGTTAGGTTATTGATTTGAAATTTTCCTTCCTTTTAATACAAGCATTTTACAGCTATAAATTTTCCTCTAAGCACTGCTTTAGCTGCATTCCAGCTAAATGACAGGTTGTTTTAATTTTTATTTCTTTCAAAATATTTTATAATTTCTTTGGTGATTTATTTTTTTGACCCATTTGTTATTTAGGATTGTGTTGTCTAATTTAAACATATTTGTGGAAGTGGCATTTAATGATAAAGCTTTTATAACTTTAAAGATAATGTAGAAACAGTAGAAAGATTATTTAAAAATATATTGCTTAGAACAAAAAATCTAGTTTATAAATAACAAGATCTTCAAAGGCAAAACTAGATAATGTTAGTTCAGACAACCTGGGAATATATTTTGAAGAAAACACAAAATGAGGATAAAAATTAAAGTGAATTATGCTATTTAAAATATAAACAGAAAGCCCAAAATAAGAATTTGGTATGAGTACTTTATTTACCATCAGAAACATTTGTTGGAAAAATAGTATCACCATAAATAATATTTTTCCAATAAAATCATAGCCTCATGACTGCAAAATGACTATGTAAGTATTTTTACTATGAGTAATTGAAGTCAATTTTAGAACTCAACATTTTTGTGTGTGTGTATGTGGTGCTGGGGATTGAACCCAGGGACATTCTACCTCTGAGCTACACCCCCAGCCCTATTTTATTTTATATTTGGAAACAGGATCTCATTAAGTTGCTGAGGCAGGCTTCGAACCTGTGATCCTCCTATCTCAGCCTCCCAAGTACTGGGATTACAGGCATGCACCACCATGCCTGGCTAGAACTCAACATTTTCATAAAGTTTAAAAGTGTTTCAAACTAGTTTACTTAGAATTCATATTCTTTTGTTTTGTTGTACCGGGGATTAAACCCAGGGGTAATCTACCTTCAAGCTACACCCTTAGCCCTTTTATTTTTTGTTTATGAAACAGAGCCTTGCTAAGTTTCTGAGAGTCTTGCTAAGTTGCTGAGGCTGTCCTTGAACCTGTAATTCTCCTGTCCCAGCTTCCCAAGTACTGGAATTATAAGAATACGCCATCATGCCTGGTTCATATTTTTTATTTCTTAAGAAATAATTTATTGAGATGAAATTCCCATAACATAAAGTTAACCATTTTAGAATGAAAAATTCAGTGACATTTAGCACATTTACAATGGGTGCAACCACCACTTCTATCCAATTCCAAAAGGTTTCCATCACTCCAAAGAAAAAACCTCCTACCTATTGCTATAGCTTCGATCCTGAATGTCTCCCAAGAGCCCATGTGTTAAAGGCTTGGTATCTAGGGTACTGCAACTGGGTGGTGGAACCCTTAGGGGGTGGGGCCTACTGGGAGGTCCTCAGGTCATTGGGGATGTGCCCTCAGAGGAGGAGATTGTGGGGCCCTGACACTTTCCTCTTCCTCTTGTGCTTCCTGGCCATGGGGTGAGCAGTTTTTCTCTGCCACACACTCCTGTCATGATGTGCTGCCTTGCCACAGGCCCAAAGCAATGGGGCCAAGCACTCATGGACCAGAACCTCCCAAACTGTGAGCCCAAATAAACCCTTTCTCCTAGATGTTAATTCTTTCAGGTATTTACATTCTTAGAGTGATGGAAAGCTGATTATCACAATTTTTAAGTAGTTTTTTTTCTCATTAAACCCTCCCTGAAGACCCTGACAATCACCAATCCATATTCTGTCTCTATGGATTTATCTATTCTGGATGCTGCCTCTAATGGAATCACACAATGCATGACTTTTTGTTTCTGGCTTTTTTCACTTAGCATAATGTCTTTGAGGTTCATTCGTGTTGTTGCATACATCAGTATCTTTTTATGGCTGATAATACTCCACTGTATGTATATTCCAAAATTTGTTTATCCATTCCTTGATTGATGGACATTTGGACTGCTTCCACCTCTTGGTTATTGTGAGTCATACTATTATAAACACGCGCATACATGTATTTGTTTGAGGACAGGTTTCTGTTCTTTCAGGTACACATCTAGAAGTGGAATTGCAGGGTAATATGGGAGTTCTCTGTTTAACTTTTTGAGGAACCAACAAACTGATATACACTGTGGCTAAGTCACTTTATATCTCCTCCAGCAATGTATGAACCACCGCCTCACCACTTACTATTTTCCATTTTTAAAAAATCATAGTCATTCTAGTGGGTGTGAAATGGTAACTCACTGTGGATTTTATTTGTATTTCCCTAATAGCTAATAATATTATTAAGCTTCTTTTCATGGCTTGTTGGCCATATATACCTTCTTTGGAGAAATGTCTATTCAAGTGTTTTGCCCATTAAAAAATTAGCTTCTTTATTTCTTTATTAAGTTGTAAGACTTCTTTCTATACTCTGGATACCAGATCCTTATCATACATATGATTTGCAAATATTTTCTCCCATTTATAGGTTGTCTTTTCATTTTATTCATAATGTCCTTTGATGCACTAAGGTTTTAACTTTGTTGAAGTCCAATATATCAATTTATTCTTTTGTTGCTCATGCTCTGATATCACAGCTAAGAATTCATCCCCAAATCCAAGATTATGAAGATTTACTCAAGTTTTCTGCCAAGAGTTTTGTGTTTTTGCTGTTATATTTAGGTTGTTGATCCATTTTGTGTTAATTTTTATATGTAATATGAGCTAGGAGTCAAAATTAATTTTTTTTTGCATGTGGAAATTCAATTGTCCTAGCACCAGTTGACGAAGAGACTTTTCCTTCCCCATTGAGTGGCCTTCCCCAGGTGATTTTAATCTTTGTGGAATAGTCATGAAGACAGGTAAAGAACAACTTTTTATTATTCTTCTTCCTACCCCTTTAGCCACATAGAGATAAAACTATAGCACCGTAGACTCATGATATTTATAAGTAATGTCTGAATTACATGCTATGTCATTTAGCTGACAATTTTTTTTTTCTTGCCAAGAAGTTTTCTTGTGAGGACAGGTAAATTATTAGGAAAAAAATCAGACCATTGCTGCTGTAAAATAAGTTGACTTATGCTTTTTTTTAAAAAAAAAAAAACCCTCCCCGCTGGGGAGTATCATTGAAATTAGGGCCATTAGTCAAACATTCTATGACTCAGGATGAGAACTGCACTCTAAGGTAAAAAGGAGGTCAATTTCAAGAAAGTGTTTTCCCGATGTCAGTGTGCCTCATCTGAGCTTAATGTAAGAGGATCTTCAGGCAACAGACCTAACGCAAGTGGGATCTTAGTGCTGCCTACATGCCCCGGCTCTGTGCCCTGGTCTCCTCTACTAGATGACTTCTTTCCTCAGGCCACGAATACCTCTGCCCATGTTCCTGCAAGTCACCATTCCATACCAACCTGCCCACTTGCCTCCATGCCCACACACTCTGCCTTCCTGCCCAGTACCAGGGATGACTGCATGCTCCCATACACAGCCAGCCACTCCAGCACGTCCCCTGTCTCCTCCACCATCAATCTTTGCTCCCTTCTGAATTGTTCCCATCAGTCTACAAATATGCCATTATCTCTCCCATCTTAAATAAAAACTTTAGCCAGACGTGGTGAATATGCCTGTAATCCCAGTACTTGGGAGGCTGAGACAGGAGGGTCACAGGTTCGAGGACAGCCCCTGCAATTTAGTGAGACTCTCAGAAACCTAGTGAGGCCCTGTTTAAATAAATAAATAAATAAATAAATAAATAAATAAATAAATAAATCTGGGGGTGTAGCTCAGAGGTAGAATGCCCCTGGGTTAAATCCCCAGTACCAAAAAAATAAAAAACTTTATCAGCTGCCGATTAAATTTTAAAACTTGAGCTGAAGAACAGAGTTATAGTATGCTACTATTTCTCTAAGAAAAATATGGCTAGATAGTCAAATTTATGTGTAATGTAGCCATATTTGTATATTATACATATCCCTATAAATATATGTCTTTGGTTATATTAAAATGGGAAGACAAACTTAAGATGAATATAAATGGGGGGTGGAAGCAAGTGGAGGGGCAGGAACAGAGGCTAGAATTCACTAAAAATGCCTTGTTTTGTAATTTTGATTAAAATGGTTATAATCGAGACTTTTAAAATCATGTTGGAAGGCCCTCGCTGTCACTTGCTGAAATTCTCACTCTGCTGAGGCTCTTGCTCCAAGTTCCATTTAACGGCTGCATCTTTATCAGAATTTGCTAAGGAATATTTTCTCCCCTTTTAACAAATGCCAGAGAAATGCTAGCACCCGCAGCATCCTCTTTCCTGAGAATGGCCTCGCTTCCTGCCTGTTTGCCCCCAGCCTGGGCTGTCACTGGCTCTGGGCCTCCACCTCTAGCTTCTGCAGCTTGGCCCAGCCAGCTGTCCGACCCAGGCCACTGCTCCTTCCTCTCCCCGTCCAGTGCTGCCTTGCTCAGGGCTGAGCCTGATTGCATTAAACCCCAAAGCTCTCCCCCTCCCAGCCTACTGGGGCCTTAACCCCCAGAGATCCCCTTCTACTGTGGCCCTGAGACATTTTGGGGTGACTCCCAGGTGCCTTGTTAGCAGCCACCACTGGGCTTTGCTGATAATCAAAACAACAAGATTAATAGTCCTCACTGGGACACAAAACTTCATGGTCTCTGGGGGCCGTCCCACCTTTTGAACAATGCTTGTTATCGTCCTGTGACAGATGAGGAAACTGGCTCGGAGGGGAAAGGGATTGGACTGTTACACAGCAATGCAAAGACGAGGCAGATCACAAGTCTCAGTTGGCTAATTCTCAGTCCGGCTCCTGTGCCAACCAATGACACAGTGGGAAAAGGGCTGTGGAAATTCTCTGTGCGACTGTGAAGTGCCTGTGCTACTGGCTGGTGGGGACCCTCTGGGTGTCTGGAAGCTAAGGGAGCAAGCGTGACAGAGCAAAGAGCCTTTGGGTTTCCCGAGCTTCCCTCCCTCTAGCTCACTCACCAGCTCCCACTCTTGTTCTCTCGCTCTTTTTTTTTTTTTAAGATGCCTCAGAATTCTAAGTCCCACTTCTACAGAGAGCCACCTGTGACCTCATCTTCCTCCAGCCCCAGTGCTCTTCCCATCCTCTGATTAACCAGGCCTGGCTGTCGATGCTGCCATTTTATTATTTATTTATTTATTTGTTTGTGTGTGGTACTGGGGATTGAACCCGGGGCATTCTACCTCTGAGCTACACTGCCAGCCCTAATTTTTATTCTTTATTTTGAAACAGGATCTCACTAAGTTGCAGAGGGCCTCACGAAGCTGCTGAGACGGGCCACGAACCTGCAATCCTCCTGTCTCAGCCTCCCAAAGACTGGGATTACTAGCGTGGGCCACCACACCCAGCGATGCTGCCATTTTAAAGACTAGAACTGCTGTCCATCACTCATTCCACATTGAATGAAGCTGGCTTTGTGCTGGGTGCCCGATCACCGTGAACTGACACGGTCCAGTGGGGTGGTCCAGGGGAAAGCTGGCTGTCATAGCCACAGTGATCTGTGCTACTGAGCAATTGGGAGGCCCTGAGGAGGGGACAAAGCAGGCCTGTCTCACAAAAGACACCTTTCAAAATTACAAACTATAAGCAGAAGAGGAGAGCTCCCCCAGGCCGATAAGAAAGGGGTAAACAAAGTCATGGAGGGGTGAAGAATCCAGCAAAGAGGGAGAGACCTGGAGTCTCAAAGGATGAGGCTAAAGAGGTCAGCAGGGGCCAGAAGGAGAAGGGTCTCGAATTCCAGGCTATGAGTAAGAACTCAGCACGAGGATATTGGAGAGTCAGACCCCACCTTGAGACAGGACACTGGCATAGTCAGCTACGTGTTTCAGAAGATTGCTCCTGTGGCAAGGAGAATGGATTACAGCAGGAAAGGCGGAGGCAGGAAGACCAGGGAGGACAGGGCAGGGAAGAGAAATAGAGAAAATGATCACAGAAGACGTCTGCCCTTATTGAGGGCTTGCTTCTGCTAATGACTGTGCCCTGGTGGTCACAGACTTCATTTCATTTAATGTGAGCAGTAATTTCTATTATCCTGGTTTTACAGATGAGGAGGCTCAGGGAGGTTAAATAACTAGGCCTGCCTTGGTCCCTCCTCTGGGCCAACAGGGAGTCCGTGTTAGAGTTTGATCCATCTCCAGGGCCCACACCTCTTAACCATCAAGGATTAGAGGAGTCTCAGGTGGGAAAGAAGGGGGTAAAAACAGAGTGGGCTAGCCGGGTGTGATGACACATGCCTGTAATACCAGTGCTTGGGAGACTGAGACAGGAGGATCGCAGATTCGAGGCCAGCCTCAGTAAGTTAGCAAGACCCTCACAACCAAGCGAGACCCTGTCTCAAAATAAAAGTAAAATAGGGCTGGGAGTGTAGCTCTGAGGTAGAATGCCCCTGGGTTCAATCTCCAGCACCACAAATAAAACAAAACACAATGGGCTAATGTAAGTTTGTATATCTGGTGCTGTGAGCTGGGTTTGGGGGGCAGGCCTCAATTAAGACCCAACTGGTGGGAGAATTTTGCGAAAAAGTTGAGATTATAGGCGCACTTGTTCACCATTAAATGGGACTGGGAGGTAGAGTGGATACAGCTCAGCTCTTAGTGCCAGACCTATTTGGATTCAAGCTTGACGCATCTGAGAATCTGTTTCTTTTTCTGCAAAAATGGGGGTGTATTCATCCAGTAAGTATTTCTTGAGTGTAAGATCCATGTGTAAGGGCCATGGTAATGTGGTGTGGGTTAAAAAGCAGTAAAGGAGGCAAGCAGATGGTGCAAACATTTGCTACCTTATTGCACAAGCCCCTGTCCCTCTCTCCTGGGACATGGGGAGGTCCACACACCCACTGTCCACTGACTCGCCCTCCTCAAAGAGCAGGGAGGTCCAGAAATGTCTCCAGAAAAAGCCCATGCAGCTCCGGAATATTTATAACTTCGAAACAGAAAATAGCCCGACCCTCTGCCTAAGCGGAGGCCAGCTGCCTGCGCCCAGCCCTGGCCCCACTCTGCCCTGGAAGCGCTGGAAACGGTGACGATCCGTCTCTCTCTGTCTCGCCCCCGCTGCTCCTCACCCCCTGCACGAGGCTCCGACAGACACGAGAGGCTGGGAAAGGAAAGCGGTGAGGAAGAAAGGGAAGTTATAAATACGTCTAGGGAGAGCCTGGGCTGCCTTCCCGGGCGTGGGCAGGAGGCCCGCTGAGCCCTGGGGAGGAGAGGCCAGATTCAGCGCCCAACATTGGGGCCTCCAGGGTGATTCGTCTTCACCATCCCCACTTCCACCAGGAGGCGGCGTGGCCCCAAGGTTCAAATCCCAGTTCTACCACTAACCAGCTGTGCATCCTTGGCAAGTAACTCCACTTCTGCCTTTGTTTCCCTTTTGTGAACCAGAATCACAGTGCCCGCAATGTCAGCTAGAGAGGGTTTAGTGAGATGCTCTGTGTCGAGTACTTTGCAAACTGTGAAGTGCGGTGGGCCACAACCACAGCCACAGAGAGGCCACCCCTGGATGTCTTCCCCTCTCACATCACCCTGGAAAGTCTGAGATTCTTCCACTCTGTTCCTCTTAGGGACCGTGTTGGTCCTGTGACGGGTCACCCTCGGTCACCCCCATTCTTAGTCCAGGTCTCAGAGAAGGAAGAAGCATAGGCACTCGGTCTCACCGGAGGGACCCAGAGGAGTCGCAGGGAGAGAAGGCTGGTGCTGAGGAGCTGGTGGGGAGAAGCTCTGGGGTTGGGCCAGCCTGTTGGGTGGAGAACCAGGAGATGAGTCTGACCACATCCATGTTCTTCCTGGAAGAGTCTGTAAACCCTTGGGTGTGTGGAAGGTGGGATTGGACGTAGTCTGAAGGATGGGTGTTTCTCAGGTGGACAAGGGCAAGAAAGGAATTTTTTTGTGTGTGGTACGGGAGATTGAACCCAGGGCATTCTACCTCTGAGCTATACCACCAGCCCTTTTTATTTTTTATTTTGAAACAAGGTCTTACTAAGTTGTTGAGGGCCTTGCTAAGTTTCAGAGGTTAGCCACCAACCTGTGACCCTCCTGTCTCAGCCTCCCAAGTACTGGGATTACAGATAGGTGTGTGCCACCACACCCAGCTAAGAAAGGAATTTGCCCAGAGTGAGCTGCATGTGCACAGGCGCCAAGACAGGGGAGCACAGGTGTGCTGGGTGGGGCCAGGGCAGGTGGACAAGGCTGATAAGGTAGGTTATAGGTATATGGTGATGTGCATCAATTAGGCAAAGGAATACATTTTTGCTCCGAGGAGATGGGCAAGATTCTCCTAATCTTTTTTTTTTTTTTTTGTGGTACTGGGGATTGAGCCCAGTGGTTTTCTACCTCTGAGCTATACCCCAGCCCTTTTTACTTTCTATTTTGAAACAGGGTTTCGCTAAGTTGCTGAGGGCCTACCTAAATTGCTGAGACTGGTCTTGAACCTGAGATCCTCCAGTTTCAGTCTCCCAAGTACTGGGATTACAGGTGTGCACCACCATGCCTGGCTGAGGTTCTCCTAATCTTACTCCTAGATGAAGTAAGATTAGGTATTAGAAAGATGGCTGGTGGGATGTGGAGGGTGGATTAGAACAAGGGAACCTGGAGTCTGGGAAGAGCAAGGAGGTGTTTGAGGGTGGGAGGGAATGAGCGGTGGGCTCTGAATTAGGGACTGGAACAGGAGGACATAGAAGAACATGGAGGACAATGTTGGCACACAGGTTGAGGGGAGGGACACTGGGGCAGGCCTGACTCCGAGGAGACTGAGGACTCGGAGCAGGAACCGGGAGTGGGCAGTTTTCCAGGTGAACGATGAGCTCTTTGCCAAGTGTGAGGGGCCCAGGACCCCCAGGAGGGTGGATGTGAGGAGCTCAGGAAGGGGCCCGGGCTGCAGTAGAGATCTAGGGGTCAGCAGCTGGGTTTTAGCCTTCCTGTTGTGGGAGGGAAACCTGAGATTTGACAAGGAGAGTGACATGGCAAGGTCGCCCAGATGGTAATCAGAACAGGCCTGGAGCCCAGCCAAGGGCGCCTGCCAAGCGCTCAACGTGGCATTCTGCCCCAGGCTCAGGGACTAGTGGCTGACGAGGAGCCTCCGACTAGCCACTGAGGATTCGGCGTGGCTGCTGGGGCCGGCTGTCTGGGTTCAGATCCTGCTCTGTCTCTTACCAGTGGTGTAATTTTTTAATTTAATGTTTATTTTTAGAAACTGGTGTTTATTTTCCATTGACCTTATTTTCATTTTGGTTACATGTCCACAGAAGAACAGCTTAAGACCACTCGGTCGCTGTTCCTTCCCCCTCGGTGGCCTGAGCAGTGGGTGCTGCAGGCCAGCGCTCAGCAGCCAGCTGGGTGATCGGTCTTCAGTAGGGAACCGCTGAGCAGGCACAGAGGGCACCGGCACGTCTCTGACCAGGCTGCAACCTCAGGCCGAGTAGCAGCAAACTCAGGAGTTGGAGCAAGTCCATTCACCCTGAAATTCTTCCTGAATCCCAGCTGTGTAACTTGCAACAAGTATCTTAGCCTCTCTGTGCCTCAGCTTCCTCATCTGTAAATTGGGGATTGTAATAGGTTGTTGGGAATATTAACTAAGTCAACACAAGTAAAGCACTTAGTCCCTGACATGTAGTGAATGTCAGTCATAATTATCACACCCATTTTATAGTCAAGCAAACTGAGGCTTAGAAAAATAAAGTGACTGCCCAGTGCTATGCAGTTAACTGTTGGCAGAGCTCAGACTTAAGTCATTCGAAAGATTGGATTAGTTTGCTTAATGCTCAGCTGCCTCCCTTGCTGGCTATTTGTAGAAGATAGTTGATGTCTTAACACATGAGAGTGGGGTCCCCGCCTAAAAGACCCCCAGGCAGAGCCTTGCAGACCTCTAGGCTCCTGGGCTGGGCCCAGCTCTGGGTCTGTCACCACCAGTAAGCCTGTTTTCTGCAAAGACCCACAGCCTGCCCTTGCCAGATGCGTGGCCTCCGTTTGGGAGGCTGAGGCCTGGTCTCTCTCCTCCCCTGGGGACACACCTATGTTCCACCTAAAAGACAAGAAAAGGGCAGGCCTTTAAACAAGGCCAGCATCACTCAGCGGGCGAGAGTTTGAGACATGAACACCAGAACGGGAAGCGAGTGAGTCTGGGAAGAGGGTGTGCGGAATGGCGGGTGTGTCTGGGGTGTGTGGGGGGCAGAGATCAAGCCCAATGCGAACCCACAGTGTTCTGAACAAGTAGCACTGATGGGAAGAAGGTGGCACTGCAGCCTCCTGAGAGCCAGCGCAGAGGCAGGTGAGGGCGCCCTACCCTGCCCCGACTCGGCCCTGATGCCCACAGAGTCCTCTTGACTTGCAGTGTGCACAGGCCCTCGGTGAGGACCAGCCTGGCGAAAAGCAGCTTTCAGTCGCTGTTTCCTGCCTTCCCATCCCCAGGCTCACAACTATCAGGGGAGGAAGTGACTCATCTTCCTAGATGAGCAGGAGGCGAGCTTCTCCCAGCTGCCATCAACTGCCCGAGCCGCATAAATGAATCCCGGGCAGTGGCGGACAGCGGGTCGCTGGGTACCACCTGCCTGCCTTGCAGAGCGGCCTCCTCAAGAGAAGAAAGTCGAAATATTGACTGAATACCTACTATCCACCCACCAAGCGCTGCACAACGCCAGTACATTCTGCAGCCCCATCCTTCAGATGAGAAAGCAGAGGCATAAAGAATTCAGAAACACATGGGGTTGGAGTCTTGGTTTGGGAAGACGAAAAAATTCTGGACAGAAGTGATGGTTGCACTGTACGTACTTACTGCTGCAGACGTGTACAGTTAAAAATGGCTAAGATGAGCCAGGCACGGTGGCACATGCCTGTAATCCCAGTACTTGGGAGGTTAAGATAGGAAGATCACAGGTTCAAGGCCAGCCTCAACAACACAGTGAAACCCTGTCTCAAAATTTAAAAAAAAATTTTTTTAAGGCCTGGATATGTAGCTCAGAAGTAGAACACCCCTGGGTTCAATCCCCAGGCCCCCCCACACACACACACACATGGCTAAGATGGTAAATTTTATGTTAAGTGTATTGTTACCACAATAAAAAATACTACAAACTAAGAATTAGCACAGCTACCAAGTGGAGATGCCGGGGGTCACACCAGCGCAGCGCTGCCCCAGAGCCTCGTTGCTTGTAAGTGAGGATGGTGACCTGGCAGAAAACATGCTGGACAGAGGGACAGGTACCGCATAATGCTTAATGCCAGGCTGAGAACGATGGTTATGGGGGGAGGGGCTGGGACAGGGTTTTAAGCAGCAGGGCATGATGGGATTTGCAGGATAGAAAGCTCCCCTGGCCCACAGAAAGATGGAGGTGGGGCTGGAGGTGGGAGGAGACTAGGCCACAGCCCTGGCTAGAGATGCTGGTGGCAAAGACCAGGGCAGAGGCAGCCGATGGAGAGAAGGGGGCAGGCGTGTGGAGAGAGGGAGGGACCGGCAACGGCTGCTCTTGCTGGGCTCCTTCTGGACCACCCATGTCAGCCCCCAGGACAGTGGTCCCTCCAAAGTTCCCCTCCTTCCAGACTGAAGGCTTGGAGGAAAAGCCAGGGTGCAGACCTCCGCTCTGCCTCCAGGGGGCAGTGTTGCAAAGTCTTCAGGGCGCTGGGCCCTTGCTTCCCACTATGCAGCAGCTTGGGCGGATGCTTGCTTCCGCCCCCAGCCCCCACCCCACCTCACCGCTCCCCACCTGCCCTCCCAGCCTTTGCCGCACCGGCCCCCATCAGTGCCCTCTCTCCAAGGATACCAATTATTAATAACTGTAGCCCCACACTAGACACTTCACAAAAGCGGTGTGCACACATTAACTCATGCAGTCCTTCCAAAAGACAAAGATGAGACCCTTTCCCAATCCCCTCCACACCTCATAATAAGAAAACTGAGGACCAGACAGGAGCAGGACTTGACCAAAGCCAGCGTATGGGTGGCAGAGCCAGGGCTGGGGGCCCCAGGTCAGCCCATGCCCAGCTAGAGCCCCATGGAAGGGCACAGCCCAGCCGCACCTGCAGAGCCAGGGCTGTTAACAGCGACCCCCAGCCTGCCTGCTGCACCCCAGTTTCACCCTTGAGCTCCCTCCCACCTTGGGGGGCCCTTCCCGGTGATTTATTCCCATGGGGTTGTCAGTCAGGTGGAGCTGACCTGCCACACACCTGCTATGATTTACTTCCCCCTCATCCTCTGCCTCCAGAATTACGAAAGTCATCACCTTCACCGTGCTGCCATCTTGATAATGATTTGTGTCTGCTCAGCTCTCAGAATTTAACAGGCACTGATCCATCCATCAGCTCATCCCAGCCTTGACAGCTCTGGGGAAGCATTTCACAGGCAAGGGCATGGAGGGTCAGAGAGGGCAAGTGACCGGCCCCAAGTCACCCAGTGAGGCCTTGGGGGAGTCTAGTCTCCCTGGAGATGCTGTGCACTTGCCAGAGAGAAGGCAGGGCCAGATGATGGGGCTCAGTGCAGTCCTGTCAGGAGATTTCTTGTCATCCTATTTCACAGACAATGCTGAGCCTCACGGCTTCTTTCTGGGTCAGGATTGAACTGTCTGGTGCCTAGGTTCACACTCTTTCTGGGGTGTGGGCTATCACTTTCAGGGAAGGATGCAGAGTTTGTAGCATAGTATGGAAGCCATTGGGCCCAGGAGAAGGCCTCTGCTGGGTAAAAAGAGCCTGGGGATGGGGGCAAGGGCTTCCCAAAGGCAGGGACAGGGAGGAGCCCCCAAGATGTGTTAAGCTGCTGTGGAGAACACGCTTGGGTTGTACACAGCTGGGTGGGCTGCGGGAGCCAATGGCTGTGCTGAGCTGAGGTGGGTGGGGCCGTCCCACCTGGCCGCCTCCTGGACCCCCACCTGGCAGCACCCTATGCTCCTCCTCACGTGGTTGGGAAATGCTTTTCCTTGGGATGGGGGAGTCATGCCAACAGAGAGGGAAAGCCCCGAACGCTTGGTAGGTGAGGCCTGTTTCTCTTTTATTTTTGGCACTAGGGATCGAATCCAGGGGCATTCCACCTCTGAGCTACACCCCCAGCCCTTTTTATTTTTTTATTTTGAAACAGGGTCTCACAAAGTTACCAGGCCCTGGCCTCAAGCCTGTGATCCTCCTGTCTCAGTCCCCCAAGTGCTGGGATTACATGCGTAAGCCACCACACCCAGCTAGGTGAGGCCTGTTTCTCATCAGCCAGTCAAGGAAACTGAAGCCCAGGGAGAGACAGACGACGGCTCCCCACGGCCACCACTCTCTCCCGGCCTCGGTCTGCCAACCTGGAGAAGGGAACGGTTGACTTAAATGAGCTTCACATCCTTGCCACTCTGACCTCCCTGGTCCCGTGCGTCTATCCTCCTGTCCTTGGCTCACATTCCAGTCCCTGCTGTGTGTACACCTGATGCAAGTCACCTCTCTGAGTGGCAGTGTCCTCATGGGTGAAATAAGTTTGACATTGTCTTCCTTGACGGGCAGGGGAGATGTCTGAACAGCCCGGGGTCTGAAGCCAGGCCTTGACGGAGGCCCTTGCCTGTCTGCCCCGCCAAGGGCTCATTTATAGATATCCGCTCCCTGGCTGGCAGGCCAGAGGGAAGTGGGACCGACAGTGCTGAGGTGGCGCTTTGGCGCCTTTCTCAAGAAGGAGGCTCTGGCCACTCTTCCCCTTCTCCCTCCCTCCCTCCCCCTCATCTCTGGGCGATCTCACGTGACCCTCAGGACCCTCCTAGAGGTAAATGACTGAATGTCATGAATTCCACTTAACAGATGGGAGGATGGAGACCCAGAGGGAGATTTGCCCAAAACCCCACAGCAGGGTTGGGACAGAGGTGAGACCAGAACTGAGTTCTCTCATCTGGAGCCCGGCGTCCTTCCCTTGTACACAAAAGCAGATGGTTCTATAAGACGAAGAGTCTCCTATTTTGCCTGGTTTACAAAAAGTCACATCTCTAAGTGGATAAACTCAGAGAAGCAGAGGGCTTTGGGTTCTGCCAACAGCCCAGGTTTTTACAAAGGATCGGGCTTAGCCTGCAACGCAGGGCTGTGCGGGTGTGATGGGCCCTGGAAGCTGCAGAGTTTTGCAGGCCATGCCAGGCTTTGCCAACAGCACGGGACTCTAAAAAAGGCATCGGGTTTTGCAAACTATGGGAATCCACAGATGGTGTTGGGATTCACACACATCATGGGGTCCTGTAAAATGCACAAGGCACAGCAGATACCATGTGTTGGCGAGTGGCAAAGCTGGGTGTGAACTAGCGTGGGCAGACTGCAAGTCCAGGCCACCGCAGTGGGACCTTTCTGTGGGATTAGCCCAGGAGCTGGTCTGAGGGTCTGTTAGCCTAAGTCCCAGAGGCTCCTGGACCCCTGACCCTTGCTCCAGTTCCAGAGCTCTGAGTTCAGGAATATTCTGGTCCCAGTACATACCCACACCGTTCCACTCATGGAACGTTTTTAGCCTCCAGGGCCAAGATGGGGGCAACAGAGCATCCAGAAGTCCAAAGGGACCTTCTCTCTCTCAATTGTGCACCTGCAATTTGAAGTCTGGAAGGTTCTGCCTCTGCTGATGTCTATGAGCACTCACAGTGCAGACTTTAAAGGATTTAGAAAGAACTAATGTGGTTTCTCAAGCAGGATCTGTCTGATCTTGTGTGTGTGTGTGCGTGTGTGCGGGCATACATGTGTGTGTGTTGTGTGTGTTGTGTGTGGTGCTGGGGATTGAATGCAGGGGCATTCTGCCTCTGAGCTACACCCCCAGCCCTATTTTATTTTTTACTTTGAAACAGGGTCTCACTAGGTTGCTGAGAGTTTCACTAGTTGAGGCTGACCTTGAACCTGCGATCCTCCTGTCTCAGTCTTCCAAGTACTGAGATTACAGGTGTGCGTCACCATGCCTGGCTTCTGTCTGGTCTTTCTATCAATCCAAGCCAACTAACGACCCCTCTCAGTCATGCATTCATATTTCTGGTTTCTCAAAGACCCATTCATCCACCATGCAACATTAAGCACTCTAGCGAGTGCTTACTAAGCACCAGGCAGATCTGTGATTATTTCAAGTGCACCCCATTTCCTACTAGCACCCTCACACAGCCACTAGGTGCCCAGTGGGGCTGACGGGTGTTTCTCTATCATTGCTTCAAAAGCTAAACTCCAAACCCACATTCCCATCCCGTGCAAAGATCTATTCCTTGAATAGGGTCAGGTTCACTTCTGTATCGTGGATTTGGGGGAACCCAGAGGTCCTTCTCTGAGAAGACAGCCTGAGGAGAGGAAAAGGCTGGGTTCTAGCATCAGAGATCTACGGCATAGGCCCACCATCGACTAGCTGGGCGATACTGAGACTCCGCCTGGCCTCCGGCATCAATGTGCGGGCCACGGAGACTCAAGTATAGCAGAACAGGTTTGTGTTCTGGCTGCCCTGCCCTGTGCCCGCCCCTGCCACTCCCTTCTCCTGCGGGGAGGCCTCGAGGCCGGCCTTCTTTATGACTTACTGAGCTTCCACCGCAGCGCCACAATGGAGGGTTATTGTCCCATTCGTTTATTTATTTATTGTGGTACTGAGGATTGAACCCAGGGGCATTGTACCAGTGAACTACACCTCCAGACCTGTGTCACTTTTATTTTGAGACAGGGTCTCACCAAGTTGCCCAGGCTGAACTCAAACTCCTCCTGACTCAGCCTCCCACAGCACCCAGCCTATCCCTTCTTTTTTTTTTTTTTTTGCGGTACCAGGGATTGAACCCAGGGGCATTTTACCTCCGAGCTACACCCCCGGCCCTATTTTTTATACTTTATTTTGAAACCGGGTCTCACGAAGTTACGAAGGGCCTCACTAAGTAGCTGAGGCTGGCCGCAAACCCGGATCCTCCGGTCTCCGCCTCTCAAGTACTGGGATTACAAGCGTGTGCCACCACGCCCGGCCTATCCCTTCTTTATATATGAGGGGATGGACACTCGGGGAGGTGCAGGGACTTGCCTAAGGCCACTCGGCTAGCTCCTAGCATCTGCCAGGCTGGCAGCAGGCCTCTATCCACTGTCCTCAGTCCAGAAATCTCAGGGAATTTAAAATTCACCCTCTGCCCCCCCCACCTAGGTGGCTACGACTGGTGGAGCTTCATGAACCCACGGGTGGGCACCCTGTGCCTCCCAGTAGACAGTCACTCTTTTTTCCTTTTTTGGTGCTGGGGATTGAACCCAGGGGCATTCTACCTCTGAGTTATACCCCAAGCCATATTTTATTTTTTATTTTGAAACAGGGTCTCCATAAGCTGCTGAGGGTCTTGTTAAGTTGCTGAGGCTGGCCTCAAACCTGTGATCCTCTTGCCTCAGCCTCCGAAGTACCGGGATTACAGGCATGTGCCACCACGCCCAACCAAAGTCTCTCTTTAGTCTGACTCCTTGAAGCTGGGGGACACAGTCAATGAGAGGGGATGAGGGCTTGAGGGGATAGAACAGTGAAGGAGGACGGTGGCCCGGTGGGCTCTCTGAGGACCATGAAAGTTCTGCGAGGGGGGCAAGGGCTTGGTAGGAGAAGAGACTTAGATGCAGAATGGAAGCTTAGTAAGGAGACTAGGGAATTGGGGTCCAATGGTCCTGGGACTTGGGAAGGCCCATCAGTATTCCCTTTACCCCCCCCCCCCACTGCTAACAGAGTAGGGGAAATATCCTAGGTAATTGCTGGGGCAAGAGGCTGGGAAGGAAAGGGCTGGCTAAGCTGTGGGAGGCGGGACTGCAGCCTCCTCCCAGCACAGGGCTGGACCCAAACAAACCCAGCCTCCTACTCTGGCCCTGGGCTGTCCCAGCCAGAGATCTGAGGGATCCAGAGAGAGGGAGAGAGGGTCAGGGCAGAGATGGGGTCCAGGGCAGAGAGAGAGGAAGGAGCAAGTGACCCAGGGACACAGGTGCTTGGAGAGGGGTCAGTGTGAGCAGATCCCCCAACCCTGCCTGGAGAGGTGGCTGCCCAAGAAGCATCGCCCAGTGCAAGTTCCTTGCATGGATGCGTCCTGCTGTGGCTCGCGGCTGGGTCTCCCGGAGCCCCTGACCAGGCCCGCTTCCTTCCTCCTGCGAAACTCCAGGTCCTGAGATTGAAATAGAGGCTGGAACTCACTGCACCGCAGCAGGCATGGGACCTAGGATAGGTGAGTACGAACAAAGTAAGGAAGGGCAGGGGAGGGAGCCTGGGGGCGAGAAGGGAACACCCTAGAGCCAAATGGGTGTGCTGGGGGTGCTCAGATCTCTGCACAGAGCCAGGCACGGGAGCCCAGTGAAGGTAGGCTGAATGAATGAAGGACTGACCCAAGGAGAAGGAAGGGTCACTGGTTACTCAGCTGGAGGCAGGAAGCCCAGCCAAACCTCCCTGATGAGACCAAGACAGGGAGGTCAACAGGAAGACGGCCGGCTCCTCATCGCTCCTCATCGGCCTGCTCCCTCCTCTCAAGGAGACCAAGGTGGAGAGGACGAGGCAGAGAACTACAGAGGAGGACAGGCGAGCCAGCGGGCGCGCAGGGAGAGGCTGACAGGCAGATGGAGACAGGAATCAGCAGGTGTCCCAGGACCTAGGGACAGGGGAGGAGCCCTGGAGAGAGGCTGGTGGCAGAGACAAGAGTGAGAAGGAAGAGCACAGAACACAGAGACAGACACCAGAGGAGGACAGACAGACAGACCTTCAGAGAGTTAGCAAGATGGACCAGAAGAGAAGAGGATTGCGAGAGCTACCTGCAGGAGCCTACCTGGGTTGGCGGTGGGGTGGGGAGGTAGCTGGAGGGGAAATGCCTGGACCGGACAAGGAAGCACCTAGGGGCAAAGGCGGTGTTTCTGGAAGCTTCTGCCAAGCCCAGCATATCTCAGGGCGTGTGTGTGTGTGTGTGTGTGTGTGTGTGTGTGTTGTGTGTATGTGTATGTGTTGTGTGTGTGTGTGTTGTGTGTGTGTGTGTTGTGTGTGTGTTGTGTGTGTGTGTTGTGTGTATGTGTGTGTGTTGTGTGTGTGTGTTGTGTGTATGTGTGTGTGTTGTGTGTGTGGGAGGAACAAAAGGTCTTTAGATTGGACACCCCCGCTGGACGCCCTGCAGTGATCACCTCTGGCCTCCCTCCCAGCCGCCTGTCCCCTGGCTGTGTGAGCCTCACACCCACTCAGGCAAGGCCAGACTCGCTCCCAGGAGCCTCACAGCGTGCGTGTGCTTCATGGGCCGAGGTACAGCCCAGGGACTCCAGGCGGACGCTGTTTGGGGACCGCGGTATGGCAGGAAGGGCGGGGTGGATGCTTCCTCTCAGGGGGCCTCACAGGAGAGAAGAGAATGAGGTCAGATTTGGGGGGGTTGGCTTGAGGCGGGTGGTTGGGCCGTTGACACACCAAGTTCCCGGTTATCCTTGGCTGGTACGGGTGGGAGGGTCAGGGACCCTGTGGCGTGGGAAAAAGCAAACACTTAGATTCTGCACCTGCTCCCCACCCTCTACTCCACTTCATGATTGTTTTTCTGGCCCCTGCAAGGCCCAGCTCTGGAATATTCTCCAGCTGCCCCTGACCTCCCACACATGTAGCAGGAAGCTGACCCAGTGTCTGCCCATTGGGCCACCAGAGGCCACCTCTAGCCATGCTTCCTGGGCCCCACCTGGGCCGCACCAGGCTTGCTGTCACTCTGAAGGATGGGGAATGTTATTGGGGCAGGATCCAGGGCCCAGAGTGCGGGAAGAGTCCTGGGCTCAGCTCAGCAGACAGAGAGGAGCCAGCTGTGTCTCCCAGGGGCAGACACCAGAAGACTGGGGGTCAGATGGGGCTCCTGCAGAGTCCCACCACCATTGGCCATGTGCCCTCCCTTGGCTGTTCCCATGGTGTGGCCCAGAGAACTCACTTTCCTACCTCTGCACGCTTGCTCAGGAAGGCCCCTGTCCACATTCCATTCTGGTGAAATCTGCCCAGCTTCCCACTCCTCAGAACACTGCCTCCAGGAAGCCTTCCCGATTGGTTCTCCTGGCTGGCAGTAACCTCTGCCAGACAGCTCCCATGTGCTGCATGCCTCTCTTGGAGGTACCTCCTTCCTTGCTCCTGGAGCTGCAGCTGTTGCTCTCCAAACCCTTCTGGGTTCAAATGTGAGCCAACCACAGGACAGATAGGTGAGGTGAGGGAAAGACCCAGCAGCCCTACGTCCAAATCCCAGCTCTGCATCACTAGCTTTATGAGAACTAAGTGAAATGTTCTCACATTTTAATAGGTGAGAGAGCAGATGCTCAGAGAGGGCAAGTGACTTGACCAAGGTCACCCAGCAAGTAAGCAGCAAAGTGGGGGCCAGAACTCAGATCTGCCTGATGCCAAAGCTCTTTCCTCTCTGTGCCATTGCCTTGGGATTTCTCTTCCTTTCACAGACCCTACATTGGTAAGCCTCTGGCCCCCCTTGGACACTTCTCCACTGGCTCCAGACAAAGCAAGCTATTCTTTGGGTCCTAGTGACTGGGGGGTGGTCAGGGGTGGGGGAGTAATTTACTGCCAGACTGTGCTGGGCCTTGCTTGCTGGGCCAGATCTCAGGGAGCCAAGAGCCAGATGTGAGCTGGCCGAGACTCTATCATAGGGTACCAGGCATTCAGTGCTCAGTCTGGTCCTGTCCCTTTCTGCAGCCCCACCCCCATGATTACCCTGGAGATAGCCACGCCCCCAACACCAATGGGAGGACCAGGCCTGGCCAGGTGGAGAGGCCTCTGCTCTACTGCTCCCTCCAGAGACCAAGCTGCAGCCCAGGACCTCAGCCCGATGCTGGAAATGATAGAGAATAATGCCCACCTAGGCGCACCCTGGGGGTAGGACCTGATTTCAACCGTTCCCAGGGACCCCAAACCCAGCCTGGGGCCTGGCAGAGATGGGGTAGTGGGAAAGATTCAGTGCATAAACTGTCCTCCTGCTTCTCCATGTCCCCTCTCTCCCTCCTTCCAATCTTTCTTGAAGGCAGGGCCCCCTCCCTCCAGGAGCTCCCAGGGAACCAGAGAGTCACAAACACACATCACGCGGATGACGAAGCCAAAGCTTGAAGCAGGCAGAAACAGTTGGCCATCACAGAGCAAGGGGCCGTCCATGCCGCTCAGCTTGGGTGGGGGTGGGGCTCCAAGAGGGGGGCGTCAACAGGGCCTGGAATGATGCGCATTCCAGGAAGGCGGAGGACATTGCAAATGCCTGGAAAAGTGACGACCTGGCATGTCTGTGGGGACAGTGCCTGGATCTGGCATGTCTGTGGGGACAGTGAGCTGCCTGGTGCAGTTGGAGCGGAGGAAGTTACTGGGCAATATTGCAGAAAATTAAGCCAAAGATGCTGACAGATTCATCACAAAGAATTTGTAGGCCAAGTTAGGCATATGGACTTGTTTTGGGGATAAGGTATGTGAGAAGAAGTGGCCATGCTTTGGTGACCCAGAGAATCTGTGTCTTGGGAACACTCATCATAACCCACTCGTGTGAGCAACACTGGCAGGAGTACATAGATCCCCGTGTCCATTTTACAGATGAGGAAAACAAGGCCTGGAGGAGCCTGCGGCCTGGCCCAGGCCACGCGGCCAGTCAGCAGCAAAGCAGGGTTCACCCTCACACCCCTGCTGGAGTCGGGGCGCTCTGGCCCGCTCTCCTGAGGAGTCTGTGCTGAAGGCTCCTGTGTGTCCAGCCTGTACCTGGTGGACGTGAGCCTGAGGGCCGAGTCGCTCCCCAGATCCCAGAGTCTCTGGTGCCCAATTAGCTTGCAGACACTTTTTTGGGTGACCTTGTGTCTGGAAGCTAAGCCTTCCCCAGGACTGGACGCTCCTGACACGGAGCGAGGTTAGATAATGTGACCCCTTAATGAGTCAATTGAAGCACACAGAGCCATGAGCTGGGGCCCCATGGGGTGGGGAGGACTGCATGACCTTGGGCCCACCACCTCCTATCTCTGAGCCTTGGCTCCTTGTTTTAGGCCTAAGGAAATTGGTCTGGGTTCTCTGCAGGCTCAAGGTTCACCCTCCCCAGACCTTGATCCCTATTTTTAAGGTCATCATGGGTCTAGATGGGGTAGCCGGGGACAGAACTGGGAACAGAAAGTCCCAGCACAGGGTCCCTGACCCAGCTCGGAAACCACCAGAAAGTGTCTGGCCCCCTCCCCCATCCTGCTGGATCTCCCTCAAGAAGCAACAGCTGGACCTCAAGCATGCTGATGTCCTCTTAGCCGACCACCCAAGGGTCCTGCCAGAAAGAATTTCCCAAAAATGACAGCCAAGCTCAAGGCCCTCCCAGTGACCCCCCCCCGCCTTTGACTCTTTTTCCTCCACAATGCTATGGGCTGGTCAAACTGGAGCCCTCAGGGCCCCACTGCCCGTGCACCCCATGCCCACTACGCAGCCCCCCCGCCTCTGGCCCATGCTCCAGCCTTCTCGTCTCCCCCGTTGCAGGTTAGCTCAGTTCGACCACCGGCTTACCCGCTGGTCCAGGCCTTGGAAGGTAAGTGACTTGCTGGGGAGCTGGGACATCCAGGCCGGGGGTACAACATGTGCAGAGGCTTGGAAGTAGGGAGGAACATGATGAATTCAGGGAATGGCATGAATCTATTGAGGTCAGAGGATAATAATGTTCTCTTGGGGTGGGAGAGTAACGTGTGAGCAGCCCCCAATAGCCTTGATCTTGAGACTGGGGAGTCGGGACTCGGTGTGGCATACGGGTGGGGGAAGGAGGGCACCAGGACTGCAGTGTACCAGGCTGGCCGTTCTCCTTCAGTCCTACCCAGACTGCCGTGAGACTCGCTAGAAAAACAAATATTTGGATCCAAAGTCTTCTGACCCTGAGGGTTTTAGCAGGGTCCTGACCTAATCCATCACGATCGGTGGACCAGGTACACAGGACAGTCCCAGTCCTGGGGGAGTTTACCACCTCATCAGGCCCCTAAGAGAAGGACATATGGAAACAGCAAGAGAGTGGCCGACTGCAGTCCGGGTAAGGGCTGCAGGAAATTGCCTGGGAGGGAGAGGCGGCTGAGCAGCCGCAGGAGCTAGACAGGGGGCTATGGGCCCAGCCAACATAGAAGATAGGGCTCAAGGCAAGGATTTGACATAATGGGGCTAATTCCTGTCCCCTCACACCCCTGGAGAAAGGGTCTGCTGCCTCATGAGGGACGGGTTGCCCAGTGAGCACAGCTGGGAAGATGTCCCTTCCCGGGCACATGCTAGTGCTGGAGGCTGGCAACTTTTCAGTGACTCTGTCCTCTCTCCAACCTTGGCACCGAAACTGCACCTTTAGCCCTTTTTATTTTTAAATAGGGTAGATAAGATATTGCACTCTGGCCTCAAACCTGCGATCCTCTAGTCTCAGCCTCCCAAGTACTGGGATTGCAGGAGCATGCCACCATGCACGACTACAGTTTTTATACTTTCATACTTCTTCTCTTTTCTCTGAGGTTACTTCTTCCAGGAACCCTGCAATCCAGAGTAGGGCCTTTCTGCTGTGTTTCCATACTGAGCAGCGCTGAGCACCTGTCACTGATATCACCCTCCTCTTACCCCAACACACACTAGGAGCTCCCCAAGAGCAGGGGCTGGGGTGCTGGGCTCTGGGACTCTGGGGTTCTGGGGGCTGTCAATGTGTATAGAATGAATCTTCACTCCCACTTTTAGAACCAGCCCAAGCGTCAGATCTGTCCCTGCTGTGGTGACTGGGTCAAGTTATTTTGAAACCGGGTCTCGCTAAATGGGCCTCTTTAGCCCCATTTCTTCACCCCTCTGAGTGATTAACCCTGCCTGGATTCCTGTCCAGGAGATTCCCCAAGCCCAGGGTCCCTGCAGGTGGCAGTCAGGGAAGCCCATGGGCAGGTGAAGAGGGGAAGCAGTGGGTGTTTACTCCCAGCAAGGCTCCCACAGGACAAACTGCCAAGAACAGGCCCAGCATCTTGGACCACTGAGAGCTGGCATATGGGAATGTGGACCCAGGGTTGCCAGAACTGCTAATCTTTCAAGTTAAAAAAAAAAATTTGGAGTTTTATGTGAAATTTCCTGGTTTTTGAATGCTGGCAACCAACTTAAAAACACTCAGCAAGCCAGCATTGGGCAAGCCCCCCAAACAGATCAAGGGCCAGATGTGTCCCCCAGCAGGACAACCCCAGAGGGCACCAAGCACCTTGAGGTGCACAGCCTTGCTGCACCACAGCCTGGGGGCTTGGGCCAGAGTATCCAGGTCCTAGTCTCAGTCTCATCTCCTGTAAGATCCCTTTGATGGCCTGGCACAGTGTGGGAGGGGCGGGTTGGGGAGAGGCCTTTTTCTTCTTGCACAGGAAAATTAGGAAAAAACAAAGAAGTCCTGGAATGCAGCTGGTGAGGACCAGGCAGGGACTGGGATGGAGTCAGGACCGGAAGGGGAAGGTGGGGTGGGACCAGGAGCCAGCAGAGGAAGGCCTTCCAGTCGGGGCTGTGAGAGTAATGCTGGGGCTGAGCCTCCCACAGGAAGGAAAATAAGTTATTCTGAGGCCTGGTGGCCAGACCTGCAAACACACTCCCTGGTGAGTTTGGGGCAAAGGCTGGCAAAGCCGTCACTTGCGAGTGCCTTGGAGTTGACCGAGGCGCCCTGGGCAACCTTCACGTGGCATGAGAAGGCTCATTATTCCTCTTTTAGGCTGAGTGGCTAATTGCTAGCCCCAGGGCACGCCAGGTCTGAGGTACTAGGTCTTGCTGTCTGTGAGGAACAGGTTGGGACATTCTGGAGAGAGTGCCCTCCTCGGCCCCAGCCCTGCCCCCGGGGCTGACCTGGAGTCATGCTCAGTTCCTCCTAAGCTCTGTCTTGGCATTTCTCGGCACCTGTTGCCCTGTTTCTCCTAAAGGTTCAAATCCTGGCCTTGGCAGAGAGTCCTGGACACCCATCGCATTGCGGTCCCCTGGCCTGGGGGCCACATGTCCTTCTTGCCACGTTCTCTTTCTCAGCCCTTGCCTGACAGTGCTCTCTCAGGCTGTGGGAAGAGTATTGACCAACTGGTGAAGTGCGAGACTAGCTAGATGATGGTCTGGCAGAATGACAGGCTGTCCCCATACCATCGCTTCGACAGTTCACAGGCAGGAAGCTGCAGCAGAGTAAGAAATGGCCGCACAGGGATGGGATTCTCTTTGCATTTGTTCTAAGGCCATCGGTCCAGCCATCACCTCATGGTTGTCATTAGGACCCAGAAGTCAGACAGAACTGGGCTCCAGTCTAAGCTTTGCCATTTGCCAGCCCCGGGACCCTGCAAAAGCTGCTTCCTCCCTCTGAGCCTTGTTTACTCATAGTCATCAGCACCCTCAAAGGAGTGCTGGGAGGCCAGGCGTGGGGGCGCACACCTATAATCCCACTATCTGTACAGCTGAGACAGGAGGATCGCTGGTTTGAGGTCAGCCTCGGCAACTTAGTGAGACCTGGTTTCAAAATAAAAAATAAAAAGGGCTGGGGGTGTAGCTCAGAGGTAGAATGTCCCTGGGTTCAATCTCACCCCCACCCCCCAAAAAAGGAGCGCTGGGAAGATGCGCGTGTGCCCAGCCTCGCCCTACACACAGTGATGCTTGATCTATGGAGGGGGCCCCCACTTCCCCTTAGATCAAGATGCCAGGACAAACTCCCCCATCTGGCCTGCTGGGGGGCAGCACTTCTTCAGGGGTGAAGGGGAGCCAGGAGTGCTGCTCCCAGCCAGAGCCTTCTTTGACTTCCCTCCCCCCTCCCCGGTCCTCGGTTGATGGACTCTTGCCGATTATCTGGTTGTAGATGTGGCAATGCTTGCTGCTGCCAGAAAGCTGGTGTGGAAGCAGGTGGTAGACAGACAGCTGACGGAAGCGCTGGCTGCCTGACAGGGAAGGGAACAATATTTAGTGGACACCTACCGTGCCTCATGCTGCCCAGATGTGACCAGCACAACCTGCCAACAGGGCAAAGTTGATGACTTGCAGCAACAAGGCACTGCCTGCTGTCCACAGTGTTGGTGGCATCTCATCCTGGAGGCAAGGTCAGTACTTATAGAGAATTGGAAATGTGTTTTGAAGTCTTTCAGTACAGGGGGGAAGAGGTAGGGGAGTCTTGGTTATGATGGGGTAAGAATCTCAAAACAGCAGGTCGGCATTGGTGGAGACTACAGCAAGGTGAGGCTTTGGCAGGAAGGGACTCAAGGAATCTGAAGGCCGACACTCTGTTGCTGGTTCCCTTGAAGAGTCCATCGGTCTTTCATGAAACCCCCGGGCCAGTCAGACTGAGAAGATACAAAAAATACTAATGAAGGCATTAGAATAGCAATGCCATGTTAATGTGGATGGTAAGGAGTGGTTTAGGGGCCCTAGTGCCCAGGTCAAATGCCAGGGTTGATGGTTTAGGTCTCAGTGGATGCTCTGCACTGGAAAGGAGGGACTACAGTCCCTGCATGGCAGGTGAGCAACCTAAGGTGTCGCTAACCTGGTGCCACACGCCAGGGCTGCATCTGGGTCCTGGCCCCTAAAGCTAGTGAGTGCATGGAGAGAAGGGCCTGGTTCCTCAGGTCCTGAGGTTGACTGGGTCTTGGATGAGAGAGATGATGATCATGGTGATATCGGAACAGAAGCGTTCCCTTGGAGGAGGACCATGTGTATATGGAAGGGGATGGCTCCTGTAGGGCAGGGTTACCTCAGGGGTGCTTGAAGATTTCTCAGGAAAGGGGAGGGAGATGGGGGTTTACTATGTGGCAGGAGCCCTATCTGCCTCACCCCTTTGAGGCAGTGCAGAGGAGGAGAGATTTCCTGTCGTCCTCCACTGCTAGTTTCATGGCTGAGGCATCTATATCAAAAGATAGATTACCAAGAGAAAAGTATACACAATTATTTAGTATAAATTTTACATGCCATTCCCTCCCCATTTCCTCCCTTGGTAATTAATACCTGAAGAAACAGGGAGACCTATTTATTTATTAATTTTTTTGCTGAGTTTGATGAAGAGTTATATAATTGTGGAGAAATAGGATTGGATAAAGAGATGATCTAATGGTTATGACCTGAGGAGAACTTAGTGAGGCCTGTTTGTTTAGGTTCTTCTGTGTCTTCAAAGATAAGAACATTCCTTTCTCTGTATATAAGGAGGGTATCTTTCTTTCTTCCTCTTTTTTTTTGTGGTATTTGGAATTGAACCCAGGGGCATCCTACCTCTGAGCTATGCCTCCAGCCCTTTCTTGTTTTTTATTTTGAAAGAGGGTCTTGCTAAGTTACCACAACTGCTAGCCTCAAACCTGCCATCCTTCTGTATTGGGTGGATCCAGCTTCCTAAGCACTGGGATTACAGGCATGCACCACCATGCCCAGCAGGGAGGGTACTTTCCAAATGAGGATTTTATGCTTCAGAGGAGAAGGTCAGAGAGTGACCTTCCTAGGTCTTATGACCCACTAGAGGGGAGAAGAGAAAGAGGGGAAGAATGAATGTTCTGTTCCTGCTGTTTTCTCAAATGCCAAGATGCCATATTTGGGGTACTGTGTCTTGTATTCCATCAGCAGATCTTGTCATCCTCACCTTACAGATGAGGAAACTGAGGCTGAGAAGGACCAAGGAGCAAATCCAGGCTCACGCAGTGGGCTGGTGGTGGAGCTGGGAGTCCAACAGTGGTCTGAGGACAGAGAGCCTATACGCAGCTCCATATTTCCCTGGGAGTTGCCTTTTGCAGCTAGGAGGTAGCTGGGAAGACAAGGTCCTGAGCCTTCCTAGCAGAGAATGGGCAGATCAAAGAGATCCTCCTTGTCAGGCTGGTCTCTAAACGTTGCCCCTCATCACCTGGACTCAGCTGGAATGAAACACACTGGTCTCTGCTCAAGGGTCGCCTTGCGGAGGGCTCTGACTGACCAGCTACCCAGGAAGCCAGGTTCCTGCTGGCAGAGGCTCAGGTGATCTCTGCTCAGTGCTACCTCCCCCTCCCAGAGGCCCCCCGCTGTGGACTTTGTCTTCAGAAACAGTATCTCTAAAGAATAGAGGAAGCCTTTGATCCTTGGCAGACGAAGCTGAGGTGGAAGCCTCAGGAAGGCCAGGCTGCCGTAGGAGCTCACCTGAGGCAGGTGAGCAGTCTACAGGAGTGAGCGGTGAGAGGGTGTGGGAGGGGTGGCTAGGACTGAGGCTAGACAGTTTGGAGCACAGGGAGGGTGGTCTTCAGGGTGCCCTGGTGGCCACATGTTCCTAGTTGGCCCATCCCTCCCCCAACTACCATCCATTCTCCGAATTTCCTCAGAGCTGGGGCTTCAGGTCATTGATTTCTGCCCTGTCATCTGGTTGGCCTGGCCCCTTAGTGGGCTGGCACTGCTGCCTATGGGGTGACCGGGCTAGGTTGGAGTGGGGCAAGACAGAGAAGAGCATTGTGCTTCTTGCCCCCACCAAACCTGTACAAGGAACATTGAGGGATGTTGAGCTTAGCACCCGGGCTTGAGCCCCTGGACAGTGTTAACCAGCAGAGCGAGGCTCTTCTGAGCCTGGGTGTCCTTATCAGCCTAGAGATAATATAATAAACTGCAGAAGGGTTGGGGCTGTGGAGAAGGCTCATGCATGTAAAGCACGTGGAGTAGAACCTAGATTGTAGCAGATGACCAGTCTCTGCTGGTGAGAAGAACTGAAGCTCAGAAATGTCCCCTCAAGTCAGGCATGGTGGTACATGCTTGTAATCCTAGTACTTGTGAGGCTGAGACAGGAGGGTCACAGGTTTGAAGACAGCCTCAGCAATTTAGTGAGGCTCTCAGCAACCTAGTGAGAGCCTATTTCCAAATAAGAAATAAAATCAGTCTGGGAGTGTAGTTTGGAGGTAGAATGCCTCTGGGTTCAATTCCCAATACCACAAAAGAAAGAAAGAAAGGAAAAAAGAAAGAGAGAGAGAGAGAGAGAGAGAGAGAGAGAGAGAGA